>CM076569.1:422309286-422436096 GCA_034641835.2 Pinus albicaulis | reverse complement strand
AAGTGGGGCAACTAAAACAGCTTGAGTTTCTCAGTTTACGAGGACTCGAGGGTATCCAGGGTTTGCCCGGAGAGATAGGCCAACTTTCTTCTCTTCAATTTCTGGATCTTCAAGGTTCTTGGGGACTAAAATCATTGCCCTCTGAGATTTGTGACCTTAAAAATCTCAAGTATCTTAGTTTACATGGTTGTGTTAAATTAGAGATGATTCCACATGAAATCTCTCATCTTACTTCATTAAGGACACTCGACGCAAGTGGATTTTTCTTGAATGTGGAAGCAGAACCAGAAGGAAGAAAGATTTGGAGATTGAAGGGTTTGAGAAATCTAAGGATGCTGAGAACAACGGTAGAGGGAAGAACATCATAAAGAATAGAGGAGGGCATAATGGGAACATGGTTGGACATGAGGGACTTGCACTTCGTGTTTTATGAATTAATGGCGGATCTTCCTCAAGACATGAAGAACATGAGTAAGCTTCAGCTCATTGACATTTGGGGCTACCGCGGGTCAAGTCTATTGAATTACATTTTCCAGTTCCAACATCTTGAATACATTCTCTTGGCTCAGCGTCACCTACTACGGGAACTCTCTCCCTTGCAATGGTCGTCAAATTTGAAGGCTCTATACTTGTTTGGTTGCAAAGGTTTGAAAGAGTTGGGAATAGGTAATTCCGGTGGATTTTGTATTTTGGACAAATTGGTTCTAGAAGGGTTAGACAATTTAGAAAGCATTGGGGCAACATTATTTGTTCTAGAAGGGTAAGAGAATTTAGAAAGCATTGGGGGAACATTACTTGTTCCGGAAGGGTCAGAAAATTTAGAAAGCATGGAGGGCGTATCAAATAATGTTGTATGGAATGAAAGTACACTACCCAGGCTGCGTACCCTAGCTATATATAGATGTCCAAAGTTGAAGAGACTTCCTGGGAGCATAGACAAGTTACCCAATTTGACTACGATATTTGGCGAGGAAGACTAGTGGCAACCATTAGTGTGGGATGATGATGCTATTAAAGTGCACCTTACTAAATTATTTAAAAGATGGAGATAATTGTAATTTTTATTTATTACTCTCAACTTTTGTTGGTAATTTTATGTCAGGTAAACAAATGTTCATATTTTTCTTATAAGTTTTTGTTAATTATTGTTATTTTTATGTAGGGTAAGCCCTTGGTAAAACACTCATTCCATACATTACAATGAGGTTCGGAGAAGCCAAGGCATTGATGGGCGACAATCATCCATACATGGCAACGAGGATTGGAGGCATTTATCGATGAAAAAGTTCTTTATTGAATAGATGTAATAAAAGCATTAATTGAACCTTTAGTTTATTTATCGATATGGATGCTTTTTTTAAAGGCTTTCTCTATTTCTTAGTTTTCCCTATATTAACTCTGCGTATCATTTATTACTTGTGATTATAATTATTGGATTTTATAGGTTTTATGATAGATATTTAATGTCGATATAAAATAATTACTAATTGATTTAATAAATTATATTTAATTTTCAGTCATTAATATACTTTTTATTAATTATTTTAATAATATTATTAAATAATTTATTTAATAATAATAAAATAATTTTAAAAAAAATAATAAGTTTAAAATTTATTTAATTAAAATTCAATTTTTAATTTTAAAAAGATATTATATTAAATGCAATTTTTTTTCTAAATGTACAATGCATTTTCATAATTTAAATGCATTATTTATGATACCCATAGATTTAGTAAAGTATATTTAGTTTTCATTGTTAACATTTTTTAATTATTTTAGTAATAATATTAAATTAATTATTTAATAAAATATATTTAATTTTCTTTATATTTACTTTTCATTGTTAATATTTTTTTTAATTATTTTAGTAATAATATTAAATTAATTATTTAATAAAATATATTTAATTTAAAAGAAAATGATAATTTTATGATTTATTTAATTAAAATTCATTTTTTAATTCTAAAAATATATGTTATAATGAAAGAAGGAAATTGCTATGTATTTTTATATTTTAAATGTATCTACTTTAAAATTATTTTAAGATGAACCTCTTTTTTGAAGTTATTGATTAGACTCAAATAGTATATAAATTGTGTAAAATTGATTGTATAAAGATATGTTCAAAAAATTATGTAAACTTGTAAATTTTATAGCCCTATTGAGTATTTTTTAATAAAATTATTATGGTAGAGTTGAAGTCCATAAAACCTTCTTTGATTTTTTTTTCCAAATTTAGTTAGATCATGTAACACACATTCATATGATTTATGATCTATGCACTTTCATCTTTCTTTTTAATTTTTTTTTCTTTCACCTAATTTAATGGGGGATTTGAACCAATGATATTTTCACAAGGAGTGTCCTAACAATACACCCATTCAACATTAATTCATAGCCTTATAGGCTTATACACTTCTATCTTTATATTTTTAAAATAACTTAAATTGAAACTTTATTTCATTTAATAGGAAAATTTTGGTTTTTAATTTTTTTTAAGAAACTATTATTTTTGATCTTCCTAATATTTTCCAAAAAAATCCTTAAATTAACACAAAATTGTTCTGGATATCTTATATAGGGTTATTCTTCATTGACCTCTCCAGCTATCGAATTGACTTCAACATTTCAACGTCCTCCTAACTTGGTTAATGTGGAGCAAGGATTTGGAATGCTTATGTTTTCTTTTCTGCGTTTTTCATGTGCTACAACTCTGTCGGTTGATATACCTTAGATGTTTCCTCTTCTTCCTCACCCGGGCTAATTTCATTTGGAAGTGTCCCTTCTACAAGTTCAAGCCTTTCCATATGGAGCTCCACCCTTTCAATCTGCAATTGAAGTCATTCTACTTTGGTCTAAAGGAGGCCAATATTTAGGTTCAATAGATTTATCTGAGCCTTATCCTCCACCTCTCGTATACCTCCCTTCTTGTTTAGAACGAACAATATGTGTTATGTTGAAGTTGGAAGGTACTTTATATGACTAGTGAATTCTTCCTTCACCAATAATGCCGACAATTCCATGGTGAAAGCCCCACTTAAAACCTTTCTCTCCACCCCATAAAAAAAACCAAATTTATCTGTATTCGAGGAGATGATGCTCCATTGTGCCTTATATCTATGCGTAATTGTCAGCAATGAACAATAACTCTTCTCTCCATCTTCAATGCGACCACCTGTAGTGTACCTCCACCTGACCATACAATTGATTTTGGAGTTGGATTTTTTTTTTTTAAAGCTGGGTAAGACTACATCTTCGTCCTCATGTCAAAATACATCACCCCGATTGGGGCAGGGAATTGACCCTGTTATCACTCTAGTAATTTCTCAAAGTTGTGGGCTTTTGGTTTTTAGTCTAAGAAAACTAGGGGTAACCACAAACCTAATTCAAATTCTGGGATCTAGCCTTCCTAGAATTCAAGAGGGCTCTCCCTTTAAGATTTATCTTTTTTTTTTTTTTTATGTTTTAGGCTAGTTATGATAGAACAATTCGGTTTTGTTTTAAGATGTTTGGTGGGTAAAAATAACTTTGGATTAAAATAGAGAGATATCTACTAGTCCATTGGGCTATGGAGTCTAAGTCTAGATAGCAATACTAGAAAGCAAGGCCAAAAGGGTGCAAATGTATTCAGGGCAAGGTAGATAACCCTCAGAGTTTTGGATAAAAGGTTTTTTGATGAAATGGTATAGTCGAGATAAAGGGCAATGAAGGATCCTTTGATCCGGACAATGGGGGAAGGAGGCAGGGATCAAACAGGAGTAGGAGCAATGAAGGATTCCTAACACTGGAAATCAGTAGAAAACATTTAAATGGTAACTTAGTTAAAACAGGGAGCAATAAGCTAATCCTGAAGTAATATTCCTAGTTACTCATTAAGACAGATCAAACACAAGATGAAATTGCATGGAACTCAAAAATGAAACAATGACAAGAAATATGTATTTTACTCTTTAACTTATCGCAAGAATCCTGAATTATGATGCCCAATTAGCTTTGTCTAGTCTTCTACTTTCGAAATCAACACATGTAAGCCTTCAATGTATCAACAAAAAGTCTATAGTAATCTTAGCAATTTTATTCCACCCTTAATACTTCAAAGAGTGAAGTATTTATACAAAATATTGTTTACAAATATCCTAGAGAGATGTATGAATATCTTTAGGAAATACAAAATATCTTTACAAAATAAGAGGGATAGTTGCTTAGAAAATTAGCAAGCTATCCTCTTATCCAAAATATATAGAACAACTCTATCTAATCAAGGAGGTTTTTATTGGCAAGATGTCCTACTTGCTGGCTGCTTAGGAAATATCTTTGTTTGAGTTGCCTTCACTGATAGTCTTTCTTCTGATACACTTTAACACTGCTCTTTTAACCCTGATAAAATTTGACTGATATTTTCACTCTTTGCTACTGTAAAAAGAAGCCTTTATTCAGTAAAAAATCAGTTGACTGTCTTTTTTATTTCACTTTTGTTGGACTATTTCTCATGTAGTTCTATTCATTGTTTTTCCTTTTCAATGCTACATTAAATCTGTAAAAACCTGCCATTGCTCTGCATTTGGTATTGTCATATTTTGAGCTTTCTAAAGTTTTCATCAGCATCTATGTACTTGGAAAAATTAGGCTTAAAGACAAACAGATGTTGGATCTCATTTTGAAGAAAAAATAAGTCTTCAATATATTGAAGAATGACCTTTCCTGTGGGAGAGCCCTGTGGCAGTGGCTTGTTGATTTGTTCTTTTGCAAAATCCCTTATCTTCTTGTCATAATCTTTTTGGGCCATTAGTTTTTCATTGCAGACATGAATATCTGGAAGACCAATTTGTCTCAGCATAGTGTATTTTGCTAAAAACTTGGTTATAGAAATATTCATTGCATCACACTTTTCCTCTAAATTGTTCATCAGATTTCTCTTTGTCAGAACCTTCTTGATTTGTAAAATGGTCTCTGTTCTATCCTGTACCTTTAATTCTTCTAACTCTGCTCTGTTTTTACTATTCAAGAAAGTGATGAGCTTCAAATCTTGTGCTAGTTTATTTGCTAGTTCTTCTTTTGTCTTTTGGATTTCCACTTGTGCTGCTAGAAGTAAGTCTCTTTGTTCATAGATAATTTGAATTGAAGGCCATTGGAGATGAATGGAATCAATTATATTTGTCCAAAGGTAATTTCTTATGTAAGAAATTTGTTTAGTAAAATTCAAGTCTTTTTGTAGGCTTTTGATTTTCTCTTCAAGTCTCTTGGCCCTTTGCTCATAATTGTTGGCATTGATTAATGTTGTTTTGTTGGAGACTTCCATATTCTGAGTCATTTTTTTCAAATTATTAATTTAATTTTTTTTTAGTAATAGTTCCTCCATAGCCTTTACTATCATCCCTGCATCATCTGTGTGTTGTACCTGTGTAGTTGAAGAATCAGTGGTTGATGTTATAGCTGAATGCACTGGCACTGCAGTTGCCAATGGCTCATTAGGTGCTATTTTTTCTCCCAATGTAGATGCCACAATTGTGGTAATTATTGGTATGACTGAGGGGATAATTGGAGCTTCAGTTTCTTTGACAATTTATTTCTCCTTCATAAGTTGATCCAATTGTGTTTCCATTTCTTTTATTTGAGCAGTTAGTTTGATAATCAACTGCATCATGTCTTCTTTTTCTGTCTGTTCTTGAAGAAGTTCTTTAGTTTGAGGGTGCTCACTTTGAGGAAGTTTCAACTATTTCCTCAAAATTGCAATGTCTTCATTTTTATTTTTAATTAATATCTCTGCTATTGGAACATCAGAAGGATCAACTCCCACCTGCAAAACTAAGTCTTCTAAGACTTTAATCCTTAGATATTTAGCATATAAAGAGCCTTTGTCTAGCTTCATTTGATCCTGCATGTTAATAATGGTATTCTGTAACTCTGTAGCACTCATAGCCTTTGTTACCACAACAGAATATAACATCTCAGAGCTATGACTATGGAATTCTATTTGGTCTAGTTCATTAACATTTTCAGTATCTACTTCAAACTCAACTTTTTTGTAGTCTACCACTATCTTAGGTGTTGAAGTAGTTGGTTACAGATATGACATGATCATTTTACTTGTGGAATAGTCAAATGCTGTAAGTAGCCTGTTCTGATTCCCTGGCTTCTATTTAAGAAATTGAGAGTAAATCTCACTTTTGATCTCTTCATTCTTTTGTTTGATGTGCTTGTACCTTTCTTTGATGTCTAAATATTTTTCCTCCACTGTGTGTGAGGAAGAAGCCTCCATGTTTTTCTGTCTTTCAATCTTCTGAGTATCTTGTTCACCTGTTGTTTGATCTTTTTGTATGTCTGCAAGAGTTTCATTTATTATTACTGTAGCCTCATCATTGTTTACCTCAGGCTCATTTGTATCCTCAACATCAATTACTTTTTCTTTCCCTATGGAACTAAATTTGAACTTTTATTATAAATCAACTTGAATTTAGTATCTCTGGTGGTCTTAGTTGTATAGGTTCCCTCATCTATACCTCTTTTTGTAGAGGATTCATTCTTCTTTTCAACTACCATAGTTTGTGTAACATTCATCTTTTCTGCTGACTCTGCATTTACTATTGTATCTTTCAATGTATTATCTACCCATTCTGATTGACTTGCAAGCTTTTCAATTTCTGGCTTGGGATGATGTATGGAAGGAGGTAGTTTGCAGTTTACCCTTATATTGCTGAGAATGCCTTGAGGGTCATAGTTCCAAGGGAAGCTTTCCTGAAATTTTAACTCTGATAATCTTTTCTCTATTTCCTTTTCAGCATTTCTGTTATTTACAATAAAAGGACCAATCTAATTTTTCAACTTGAATTGAGTTTTCTTTTTAGAAGCAATGAAATTAATGGAATCAAAGTTTAAAACCTGTCTTAAGTACTCTAATGCAAAAAATCTCATGCTCATATACTTAGGCAATTTATAAGGTAGTAGATTTGATCCAAAAATCCTCATTTCTGTGTGCTTTTCATGCAAATACTAGTCTCTCATCTTGCATTGTTCTGATACCTTCAATACTCTCTTCATGTCCTCAATTATCCTAGGTTGTTCTGCTTTATATAATATGCTCATTGCTGGTTGGAGGAATAGATTTGAAAAGTCTGTAAAACTGAAATCACTACTTTCTTTCCTCAGTAAAGTAGTCCAAAAAACAATGGATAGAGGCTCGACCTCTAAGTCCATTTTTTGTAATGCAATTGGGAACTTGTCACATTGAAAATACAAGAACATGTGAAATAAGTATGATGAATATCTAAACACCCCTTCAATGGGTACTTTGGTCAATTGATAGTGGATACTATCAGCTATAAATCTGGCATAGTCAAAGATCATTACAGGAGGTTGACTAGGAGATAATGTAGATAAAAAACCAAGGATGGATTCATCAGTGAATTCATCTGTGAAGTATCCTAGTATGAAAGTAATCATTGATATCACATGTCTGGATCCTTCAGGAAATTTGGAAGTGGAGTAAGGAGGATTTAGCTTTGGAATGTCCACATGAGATGGCATAAAGTTCTGGAAAATCATAAATCTGTTAGGAAAATCTAATCCTAAACATAACTAAGTCAATGCTTCTATGGATAGAGGAACTGCCCTGGGATCAAATTGTAATTGTAACATCTCATTGATGGATTTTGCAGTAATAGAAAATAAAATCTCCCTATCAGCATTAGCAATTGCTCTCTGATATGATACATAGTGTTTCTGACATAATCTCACAAGGTCTTGGCTAGGGTGTGTTATTGGAACCATATATTTGGGTAGATTAGTCTCCCAAATAGGCATGTCATCTTTATCTAAAAACTTATCAAAGCACCAATTGTGAATCTCTAATAGATTGAATTCTACCACAGGGTCTCCAATTTTATAATCCATATCAATCAAGGGGATTATTTCTTCATTAAGTATTGGTGGCTAAAGGGGATTGACAGACACAGTAGTTTTTGCAGTGAGTGGAGGAGTGGATTTGATGGTTTTTGACACTTCTGATTTAGGAGGCTTGGATTCCCCAGGTTTGGTAGGCTTAGAACCCCCATCTTTGGATGTCATTTGTTTATTAGTAATTTTTAAACAACTAAAGCAAGTTTAAACAGTTTGAAATAGTTGAATTTCTTTAATAGAGGGTAATTGAGAAATTTTATAGGCAAAGATGATGTCAGTGGGTGCTTTAGTGCTCAATTAGGAATCTGGGATGGGTAAAACTAGTTTAAGACAGAAAACAGGGGTTTTCTGAATAATTCAGACTGTAAAAATGATTTTTTAAGAGATCTGTGGGCTTCAAAATATTTCCTGCTCCTTAAATTGACTTTCAGATGTTTTAAAGTGAGAAATTGGGCTTCAAAAAGAGGTTTTTCTGAAAACACCAATTTCTGGGGAATTTTTTACGAGGGTTTGTCCTATTTTTGGTACTTTCTGGGCAAATTATGTGGACAATTTCTTTATTTTAAGTTTAATTAGTTCAGCTGAAGGCTCAAACTATGAATTTGCAGGTTGGAATGTTGAAAAATACCTTAACTACAGGTATTTTGATAGTCAGGAGGGTTTCTGGCAATTTCTCCGGTTGAATTTGATCTCTAGTTCGAATTGCTGGAACCGAGAAGGTCTTCTCCGGTCTTCAAATAAGGAATTTGGAATGAAATCTGAGTTTAAGGCATGAAATTGTCTAACATTGGTTTAAAACAAGGCTTAGGAAGCTTAAAAGGGCTAGGTGAAGCTCTTTTAACAGTCAGGTGTGAGAATAGCTGTGAGAAATAATGTAACAAAGGTGCAAACTTTTGATATAAACTTTCATTACTCATAATAAATGCAATTCCTATCAAAAATGCGGGAACGGTTTTGTTTTTGAATGCAAAAACCATCGGTGGGTTTCGCGTTGGATTTGGGCTGTAAGTTGTATTGAACAAAACAAACACGATGCAATCATATTTCACCACGTCGCCAAGAGAGGAAATGGGAAAACCACCCATTTCACATCCGTTTGGGCGACGGGAGGTCGATTGATTTGTGAGCATGAAACAAGTCTAGAACCGTTGGATCATTGGAGAAAGAGTGAAGGGTTGAGATTGATTTGAAAGCTACAGTTGAAAGTTTGGGTGGGATCGGGGAAACTCAAATAATAAGCACTGGAATGTATTAATAATGTAATAAAACTTTATATAATATGATTTATAACCAAAGTTTCATTACAAAAGGGTAATGCGGGTTATGGAATGTTATATAGTTATAACAAAGGTTTAGATGTAGGATATGGGTGTGTGAGGTGGAATATGAAGATTTAACCACAGGTTAGGCTATGTATAGCGTGAGGCTATTACATAGTTGGAAATAATCAATGCAAATTACGATATAAACCTTTAGTTCATTTGCAGTAAACCTTGGGTTAATGCGGGGATAGAAACAATGTATTTACAAAGGTTTTGGGGAAATAAAGTTTAGTTTAAATTAAACTTTATGATAAGCTCGGCAAAAGTTTTACTTTTTCAAATACATGTCATTCTTTCGAAAGCTTATTTATATTTATATTTTTATTATATTGTTTTAGTTTATTAAAGGCCTAAAACCACAGGGAGCGGGATATTTACATATTGTTATTTTTATGCCAAAGGGGGTATATTTTAGGATTTTATTTTCAACATGCAGATAATTAACTTTGGCATAAAATCTTATAATAGTGGATTTAGGGGGATATTTTAAATAAATGGAGTTATATTAATAGGACAAGGTATTTTCTAAGGAATTAATAGAATAAGTTAAAAATTAATATGATAGGTAGAATGGAAGACTCAATAAATACACTTATATTACTAAGTAAAGTGAAAACCTTAAAGCAAGTTTAACATGTTATGAATTCACCACTTTTACTTAGCATAAAATGCTTTATGAGGGTTTATATGCTTTGTGAAATGGAGGAAGTTAATCAAAATGGATATTATGTGTTTTTTAGTTGTGATGGGTGAATGAAGGGTAAATAATGATAATTTAGGGATTATTATAGGAATTCAACATTTTCAACTAACAGTCATCAAGCCTTGGGTCCGGTCCCAACAGAAGTCGGAGAAATGCTCTGAGCCTCTTTGACTGGAAGTCTAGAATGCAGAATAACTATGGGGGAGGGGAAATTAGTGATTTTTTCCTAGTGATAAATATTTACATGCTTCTTCCCACTTCTTTCTACCTACCCAACTTTAATCTAACATTTTTTCTTCCATTTTTCAAGTGCACTTAAGCTTTCTACCTTGAAACATTTTATTCTTTTGAAAAGCATAAAAAATATCTAAATCTGCCTTATATCACCTGAGGGCTCAGATTAAACTGGTGAGCTCCTCTTTATTCTCTACCTATCTATTGATTAGTCAGGATTAAACTGTCTGACTAATCTTTATTCACTATCTAAAACATGAAAATTAAAAACATGACAAGTCAATTTTACAGAGTTTAACTCATCATGGATTATGGAATTTATTGACACTCTGCCATAATCATCAGTAAAAAGTAAAAAGTAGTGGCATTTGGACTTGCTCAATTTCATGTTTTATTTCTTTTTCTTTTGGGGTCTATATTCTTTTAAGTCCTTTGATCTTTCTTTTAGGACTTTACCCTATTTTTGATTTTCTATTTTTTATTTTTTTTTTTACAAAATATGGAAGAACAACTTGCAGAAAGAAAAGTATGTACATATTTTACAAGACTATCATAAGTCAATTCCAAATTATGAATCCTATAATTATAGGACCCTAACAGAACCAATGACTTCACATCAAAGAGTGACTTAATAACGCACCCGATCATCGTCTATCTAAGACCTCGCGGAATTTGGAGTTGGATTCATTGCTTGGATATCTGAACTCCATTAATTCGCAGTACCATGAGCGTGACTAAGATTTCTGTATTGTTTAGGAATCGATGCCCACCTCCTCCATGCATTTATTTACTAAGGAGCCTTTCCTACATGTTTACTCATCTACCTTTACTATTGTATTTTCCAACCAAGTTTTTCTTGATTCCAGATCCTGACGAGACATTGGAGATATCATTTGAAATTGAAATTATGCTTATGATTATTGAGGCAGATTAGTGGTTTGATGCTAGGATGTCGGGCCACCTGCCTCTTCATTCCATTAGATGTTGAATATTCCTTAAGATAGCTAACTCCAACCCTTGTCATTATTTTAATAACTTGGCTTGATTGTTAGAAGTGATCCCTAATCCCCATTAATATTGCAACTTCATTTGTTTGTTGAGGCAGTAGATAATCCCTCCTGGTCCAACAACCCTTGGGTTTCCTTTTGATGCTCTATAAAAAAGAGAGTGTTTCCCCTTGATGATCCTCCAAATTTAGAATTATTTATGATCCATTGTTATACAAGGAGTTTTCTTGATATATGGTTTTCTGCTAAAGCTGCCAACTTGATTTGATTGTTTTCCAAGTTTGAGCCATTCATTTTCACTTGGTGTCATTTTATCCAATTCTTCTATATAATATCCATGAACTGATATAGTTTTAGAGAGAAAATTTATTACTTTGGTTGCCACAAAATATGCATTTGGATGAGTTCCTTCAAAAAAAAAAATTTTATGCACTAGCTAGACCACCAAACATAGAAATTTGGGGAGGTCCATCCTACAACACATGGAGACAAAGTTGGATTTTCTATGCCATGTCATTTTAGCTTTCCAACCATAGACCATAAATTTTTAGTTTTCCAGGGTATTTGAAATGTTCATGACATTCCTTAGATCTTTTTCCCATACCTCTAATGTGAATTTTTGTCTTCAAAACATATGGGGAGTATCTTCTTTGGCCATCCCACATAGGGAACATCTATATGGCCCTTGTAGATTCTCTTTTTTAGATTCTCTGTCATCGGTATTTTCTCATGGACCAACTCCCAACAAAATATATTGATTGTTGGAAGGATATCCTTGTGCCATATCTACCCTAGATCTTATCAAGGGAAAGGTGGGGTATTTTTTGAACCAAATTGTCATATCCAGCTCTAAACAAGTAGAATCCTTTCTTACCGCTCATCCATGTTCTCTGATCCAATTTGGAAACACCAACTGGAGAATTATAAATGATCTAAATAGTGATCTCCAATGGGAGTCTATTGTCATCTCATAGTAAGATATCAACCAGTCGATTATATCCTTTGGAATTCATCCACTTCACAAGCTCTTGTGCTCCTTTTTTTGTCATCCATATCACTAATGGGACTTTATCTTCCCAAAGCTTAATGAGAGCCCCATTTCCAGATTACCACCCAAGTTTTTTCAGAATGTTAGGTTACATTTCCTCGCATAATTTCCAAATTATTGAGCCCTACTATGGCCACGTTTATTTCTGAGGTCTAGTTATATTATTTTTTATGAAAATATTTCCAAACAAAATCTTACTTCCACCCCTCTTTTCACTCTGAGAGAAGGTTCCAATTTTTTTTTTTTGTCTCAAGGCAAGATTCATAATTAGAGGATATTTGATTGCTAATCCACCACAACATTTAGGAAGACCCATTGTGCTCCAGTTTACTAATGAAACTTGTTCTCATTTTTTTTCCTCCTTGCTAGAGAAAATTTCTAAAGAGGTCATTGATTTGGTGGATAACTCCTTTTGGGGTGATAATAATTGATCCCATATAAACTCGAAGAGATGATAAGACAAAATTAATCAACAAAATTTCCTAATGAATTCAACCATTGCACTCCCCAAGATTGAATTCTTTTTTCTTTTTATTTTTTTGTGGAACCTCCTCCCATTCTTCAACATTTGAGGAACCTGGGGATATTGGAATGCCTAGATATTTAAACATCTCTAGTCATTTTAAACTGGTAATTATAATATCTTTTACATCTCCTTTAATATTACAATTGAGCAATTCCACCCATAAATTTGGCCCTTATTTTTATTGACCACTTGTCTAGATAGACTAAGGTATGAGTTTTGAATTCTTTTGAAATGATTATAAATGATTTTGAAGACCCCTCCAAGGAGTATGGTATCATATAAAAACTGCGAATGAATCACCCTTTTAATATTCTTTTCGTTTCTTAACTTGCCTAGATTTCCTTCCTTCCTCTTTTTTTCTTTGTTTAGCTGAAGCTTTAAGCTACAGTAATACATAACAAAGAGGAGATAGGGAAATTGTGCATAAAATACCTTGAAGAAATGAAAAAATGAGTGGGAAAACCATTTACAATCATATGAATCCATGGAGACCCAATACAAGATATGATCCACCCAATAGATTCATTGCAAGTGACACAATTTTTGTAATATTGAGAAGAGGAAAGAGTGTCTTACTTGGTCAAAGGCATCAACCATGTCTAGCTTGATGATTATACCAACATCTCCCACTTCCTTACTCAAGTGAATCACCCCTTGGACTAGAATTATATTGTCCAACATTTTTCGTTGCTACATAAAACATCCTTGGTTCTCAAATATTATATTTGGTATTATTTTATTTAATCTTAAAACTATGATTTTTGTGAGAATTATATATATTGTGTTACATAGGGAGATAGGTCTAATCGAGAAAAGTTTGCAAGGCTTGAATCGTTGGGGATAAGAGTGATGAAATATGATTTTTTGCTACACCTAATCCTATCTTTCCTTTTTTTTGGATTTAGCATGCACAACAATTATTTTTTGATCAATGACCTATTAGTGATTAGTATTTTTCACCTGTTGATGATGACTAGTTGTTAAAGCCAAGTTTTCTAGCAGCTGATCTCCAATTTGTCAAATTTGCCAGCTAGAAAACACCCATAAACATTTTTTCCCTCATACCTTGTAAAATCAGCCCATGATGAGATAAAACCTAATTGTCAAGCCCTATCTAGTCTCAGTCATACAAACTTTTTCATCAGCTCCAAAAAGAATAATCCAAATATGTCAAAATGTCTCCCCTAACTTAGGTAGTGGCGCTTTAGGCGATCTTCCCTTGGCAAACAATCCTAAGCCAAAAAACCTCTATCTAAAATCAACCAGTCATAGATGACCTTCCTATTATACAAATAAAGCTTGATACACCCTTAAGTCATGCCACTAACAAGCCTTGATGTCTCAACAATGCATATGCCACAAGTGAAACTGATATTAGGTGGATTTACAGTGTTTCAATGTCTTTTTCAAAAGCAGAAGTGTACCAGTGTTCCAGAAGACATTATTAAACTTAACATGAGAAGACAACCGCTTCTCATGTGATTTTGAGCCTAGGATGCAAGTACTGGATAGAGAGGTATTTCAATGAGCTCCTACAAACACAGTCAAAAGGTTAGTGACTTATGACTAGCAAGTATTACTCTGCAGATACAGGTTAGGATTGCCTCTGGTTTCTAAAGATGCATAAGGGTATTCTATCAAACAAAAATACACATCTCAGAGCATGCCCCTCATGGCATCTTGTCAATCTTTCGCTTTTTATTACTTATTGTGATGTACTAAGTAGAAATATGAAGTGAAAGGAAAGATTGACATAGTTTGAAAACAGATGAAGTGTGACTATGTAAAACCTCCTCCAAACATGAGCAGAGGTTTGGGTGACTGTGAAAACCTCCTCCAAACATGAGCAGAGGGTTGGTGATTGTGAAAACCTCCTCCAAACATGAGCAGAGGGTTGGGTGACTATGAAAACCTCCTCCAAGTATGAGTAGATGGTTAGGTAATTGGTTAATACCTCCTTCATTTAATAAGCAGAGGGTCAGGAACATAGGTGTAGCCTCATTTAAAGGGAACAAGGCTAAAAATGCTGCAAATAGCCTTAAAAACCTATTTTACACCTTTTTCTCCAATAGATGAAACCACTAACACAGCAGTGGTGTTTCAAAGATTGATTATATGATTTCACTGATTGAAAGGCAGCGTTTAAGTCCAGTGGGAAACAATTGGATGATTATGAATGGAGAAATTTTGTTAAAAAGATGGCCAAGCAGTGGTACTATGATAATCAAAGAGGTTTGGTTTTTCTTCTATCAGAGATCTCCTTCAAAGGAAATCTGAAGCTAAAGTGAACAAAGCTTGGACAGGCTCATCAATGTGAAAAAAGGGATATGACATCATGATTCAAATTGAAGACAATATTCGAAGAATCAAGCCATATCACTATCATATTCAAAGGCCTCTTTATGGACATGTAAAAAAACCTTGCTATTGGATGTGAGTCCCAAGGGTCTCTAAAGGCCTTTTTTCCTTGATAAACAGGTATAGGTAAAATCCTGGGAGTACAAATGAGGTTCTTCACCCACAGTCAAAAGAAAATCTCAAAGACCACCTGACAGATTGATCAACTTCACAGTGGGCATGATTATCATCAAAACACCAGGAGAGCAGAATTGTCAAAGTAAGTTTTAGAGTGGTGATTTATCTCCTTTCGAGATATGGCAAAGGATGCCTCACAAATCATTGATATGTCTTTGAGCAAGTTTTTTCCTTTAAAGGGTCAGAAATAGGCAAAAAGTGACAGAGTTTCTTCTTTAATGAGACACAGTGAAGAAAACACCCTCCACAGCATTTAAAAATCGAAATATGGGTCTGTGTAGTGTTTTAAAGGAGATTTTTGTTTCATTATGACCAAAAAGCCTTTTCAAAAGGCATCCAAAACCCTCACAAGGTAATTTCAAAAGGTTGTTGACTTTCTTTCAAATAAAAGGTGGAGAGACCTTTGGCCAAGTCTCATTGTGCAAATTCAAAACGCATACAACGTTCCCCTAAGTTGCCCACTGGAGAAGCGAGGAATTTCGAGCAATTTTCAGAGTTTTCAAGGCTTAAAGCCTACGCGGCGCACCTAGAAAAGCGTGCGGGGTGCTTGGGAGAGGAAATACAAAGGGTCTACTTTGTTGCGCGGCGTGTTTATAGCGGCGTGTGGCATGCCTATAGTGCCCATTCAAACACCGCCCGAGGCCGACCCAACTGCCTTTCCACTGCACGGTGCTCTTCTGTGTGAATGTGCCACTCACCCAAATGCCTGCAAAAAACTCTTTGGAGCTACCCCAATCAATCAAAAAAGGTATTTAAGCTTTTCTTCAAGGTATTCTACCTCTCCTCTTGGGAAAATTCAAAGATTGAAAGGGTGTTTGATGTGTTTTTTCCTTGAGAAGGAAATAGTGCCTTTGAAACCATTTCATCATATAAAAACCATGAGATAGGTAGTGTTAAGGAGACAGATTTCTTGTCAAAGTTGAAAAAACTTTTCTTATGTTTGGAGGTCTCAAATTAACTTGGATAGTGTCTTAATAGTGGCCTTAAGGGCAGTTTGTCAATTAAAAAAGCACCAGAGAGAGACAGTGATTAGAGGGTAGGTTTTTGAGAAAACTCAAAGGTTTTTGTTGCTGTGATTGCCACACACCATTACAGTGTTAGGTGGATGTTCTAAAAAATCTTAAAGGACCCTAACTTCCTTTAAGAACAGTGATAGCCCATAGATAAAGCCATAGGAGACTCTGTTTTAAGTTCTAAAGGGAAAACATAGATCTTAATTTGAAAACTTGGTCATATAACGAGTCTCTCTGAATGGTGAAACAGTGAATCCTAGTGCAGCCTCCATAGTTCCAAAAAGACAAAATATGCTCTGAAATTATTTTAAATCAGTTGGAGGGTGTTTTGTTTTACTTTGTGAAGAACAGTGAACAAAAAAAGAAAGGTGTTTGGAAGAAAAAGTGTTTTTTTCAAAACACGAGATATTCTTTCTTCACCAATAAACCACAAACATATCTTTTCAAAGTTATTTTCCCAAGCACAGTGATAAGTTGATTTTATTTTATTTGACAAATACTTGTTGATTGGCATCAAAGAGGACAAACAGTGACTTATAAGGAGGACAGAGGTGTTCTTGAGAAGCCATTTCAAGGACCATTTGAGACAACTTCTTTTTGTCAGTAAGCAAAGAATATTCAAAACAAAATGCCTCCCAGGCAAGACAGTAGAAGTGGCCTTCACAGGAGGTTTGAGCCTCTTTCAACTGAAGAGGTAAATTATCATCCATCAATCCTGTTTAACTTTCATGAGGTTTTATGTCTAGAGTTCTTTCAAAGGGTGCAGGAGGTGAAAAACTATTCCCCTTTGACACATCTTTGTGCTTTGAGATTTCAAGGGAAACACTTTCAGCTGGCAGGCTTGGATTTCAAGTTCTCTCCTAGGTCCATTTCCAAGGCCACCAAAATCCCTTATGTCAAAGAGAAGTGGTTTAAACAAATCCACTTAGACTCAGAACAACACAAACCTTTTTTGAATGCTGAGCATAGAGATACATGTCCATCCATCTTTCCCTTCTCATATCGATTGACTAGTTATGCCCCCCTCATGAAGATAATCATGAAATAATTCACTTGCGAGGGAAGTCTCTCCTGATTCTATGCTTACCATGTCCGGTTGCTCATGCATTTCAAAAGAGCCAAATTGTTAAATCTCCCTTTCTCCCTCCATAGAAGTATTGAAAAAAGGGCCTCCACTGTTCAGAAAAGACCTCCTTCTCAGCAGACAGCCTGCCTCTTCCATCATTCGCTCATCAAGGTTATCATTCTTCATCATCTTGAGAAGAAGGAAATCTCTTGGGATACTTTCATTGCACATCCAGATTTCACCACTGTTCCTTCATTCCATACATCTCCTTCACCTTCCACTCACCATCCTTCACCTTCTTCAAGCAAGCCCATTCCCAAGAAGCTCAAATTTCCCTTTGAACAAGAATAAGAGCATGATGAGGAAGAACAGCATGAGCAAGGGGAGGAAGAGTAAGATGAACAACAGCATGGTGAAACAAGGCAGCAAGGGGAAGAAGAACACAATGAGGTAGAGCAGCAAGAGGAAGAAGAGCACAGTGAGGCAGAGCAGCAAAATGAAGATGAACAACAGCAACATGATGATGAAGCAAGGTAGCAAGGGGAAGAAGGGCAGCAAAGTGAAAAATATCACAGTGAGGAAGGGCAACAAAGTGAAGAGCATCACAGTGATAATATGTAGCAAAGTGATGAAGATTATCGCCATGAGAAAACTCAAAACAGTGGCAAGAATGATGAGGAAAGTAACAAGGGCAAAGAGCCAATAGAGCATGTGCTAGCTGCCTCTCCTAGGCAAGGGGCCATGCTTTCCTCTCCAAAAGTGGCCAAGCCCCAGACATCAAGGAAAAGGGTGCCTAAAACTATAACTCCAAATGTTACTAGGGCCCTCCGAAGCAAGGGGAAATTTCCCAAGCATCACATTGTCGAATTACCCAAGAGGAGGAAGACTAAGAAGGCCACCCAAAGGAAGGGAAAGGAGAAAGAAGAAAGCAGCCATGAAAAGGAGAGGGATTTCGACATAATTCAAATCCAAAGTGATGATAGCGACAATGAGGCCCGAATCCTAGAGACTGTCTTGATAAATAGAGAAATCAAAATTTATGCTTTGAGGGAATATCTAGAGAGCGCTAGAAACTTCAATCATTTTTTGCAAATTCAAAATAAACAGATGAGTGTCCACATGGCGGTATATGAGACACGGGCCATCAAATACAAAAAAAAGGCCTCCAAGGCACAAGTTAGATTGGAAGAACTCATGGGCGAGTTCAATGATAGCGAAGATGAAGATCAGCCCAGAAGAAAGAGGCCAAGGACCATGGGACATAAAAGAGCCCTTGAGAAATGAAAGGAGGAAGAAGCTACCCTTCTCCAATCTATTCCTCTCACTACTTTGTTCACCCAAGAGAGAGATAAAAATCGAGAAGCATGGCTTGAGAGGGCGAATGATCACTTGGAAAATAAGTTGGAGAAGGCCAATATAAATTTTTACCTTCAAAGGAGGAGGACCGAGCACTATAAGAAGCTCAATCAGTTCACCCGGCGGAAATTGAAGGCAACACAGGAAAAAATCTAGGAAGCTCAAAGGAGGCGCCTGGCACCAAAACTGAAGAAAGACACCTCAAAGCTCCAAATTTTGGCCTCATCTTCACAGCATGTTTCTGAAAACCCTTGAGGGTCATCCTCACCAAAATTGGGCGAAATTCAACAGGTTTTGGTTTTTTGTCATTTTTGGGTTTTTGGCTAAAACTCATGGGCATCACCATTTCTGTTTGGGCCATCTTGAAAGGATGAAAATGGTATCGTTGGATGCCATAATTTCAAGGGCATATACTCAATGATTTTCAGATCATTTGAAGATGATTGTCTCCCCAAAAATGGCAAAAAACACTCACTTTTTCTACACTCTGCCCCGTTTATCAGCAAGGTCTATTTTTTGGGTTTTTACACATAGGTCAGTTTTTTATAGAATTCCACTGATAATTTTGGTGTAAACTAAAAATTTCATAACATAGACATTCATATATTTCCAACGAGCCATCATGGGCCTCGTTTTGACATCGGGAAGGCATCCAAAAGTTATCCGCAAGACAGAGGACTTTCTGCTGATATATTTCTTAAGTATTTTTGTGAAAAATGCACTTTTCAAAAGTGACTTTTCCTCATGTGCATTTAGCTATTTTTGGTCATGGTTAGTTAGAAAAAGTCAATTTATTTTCCTTTTTTAGCATTTTTGAGATATTTTATTAGATATTTTGTGCCTTGGGCTTTGCAAAGCCTCAAGGACAAAATCAGATATTTTGGATAGGCCAATGAGATTGCAAGTTGAACTAGGAGGTTTTCCCACATCTTGGCCTATATATTCCAAAGGCTTTCATTGTAAACAAGGCTGGAATTTATGAAAAGAAGCAATATATGGTTATACAAGCTTGGAAGAAATACTTGTCTCATGCATTGGATAGTTTCTTGAATGTTTTTGGATGATGAAGGAGGTCTGTTGTTGGATTCCTTGACTTGGTAAAATGGTATAGTGTCCCTCTCTGTTATGCTTCTTAGTTTTTCATTAATAATTCCATGTTCTTACTTGCTATAAGACAATAGAGAATAGATTTGATACATTCCCTTGGAGGCACCTCAAATTTCCTGTTTCTTTATAGCTTCTATGTTTTCTTCGTTCTTCGTCATATCAAAGAATCCTTGATTGCTCTTTGATAACTGAAGAAATTGTTTCCTTGTTTCATTTATGATTTTATGTATGCTAAGTATGATTCACGGTATGCCCTGCTTACTCATGGCTAGTCATAGCTCCACCTCTAAAACCTCTCTTTGATTGTTAGATTGTCATTTGTTGAACCAAGGAGGTCTTGTATTAATCTTTCCCTTTGCCTAAAACTATGAAATCTTGCTTCAAACTGCCCAATAGCTTGAAATACTATTCTTAGGCATTTCCTCATAGTGATTTGATTTTTTTGTTTGTCTTAAATGTATTTCCCCAAAGTCTGATAGCAATTTCCCAAAGTTAGAGAGTCATATATCTCTATGTATTTCTTGAATGTTTATTTCTATGCATCGATTAGTTTATAGTTACATCTCTCATGATTAATGGTTAGCCCTACCATGTTTATGTTAGCTATTAAACTATTTATGTTTGAAATCCTTTTTTCTTCAAAAATTTAGTTTCCATCCCACTCCATTTTACCTCGAAGCAAATCAGCCCTTCAACAACCTTGTATCACCATATTAAAGCTTCCTTGACCTTTTCGACCCCATAGCCAAGTTAGTCTGACAATATTTTTATCTATCTTAGTATTTGATCAGCTCATCCCTCACAAACCTAAAAACAAAACCAAAAACCTACTTCATAACTAGCCTAAAATTAGAAACACAAGAAGCAAACACACAGATATCCCTTACACAAATAGAGAGAGCCCTCTCTGAGTCCAGGAAGGCTAGGTCCTTGGGCTCCAAAGATTGGTTTGATGTTACACTGTCATTTGGCTTACGAATCAGCCAAATCATGGGACACTAACATAATGGCAATCACGGTGGGACTAACTGAGTACATAATAGTCTAGCAAACTCTTGTAGATTCATTAGTCTTTCAAAACTTAAACAGGAAAGTAGTCCATAGAATCACTTAGAGTAAACTCTTTTTTTTTTCACCACCCTAGAAAAGTGATGAATCAGGTTTAGAACACTCTAAATAAACCATAGGCTGCACAAAAAAACTCAGAAAACCCCAAAACATCTCCAGATTGGCTTTTCCCTAGTTATTGGTGGTGGACCATAGCTACATCCCTATAAAAACAACCAAGTTCTACCTAGCGACTCCACTAGCCTCTAGTAGGCCTCACTACTTTGCTAAATTTTAGAATACTATTGAGCCACCTCATCGCCACCCTAACATAATGGTGATCACGGTGGGACCCTGAGCGATAAACAAACTTAGATTCCCTAAAAAGTTTAGTAGCCTTAAGAATACTATCTGATTGACTTATCCCACCACTCCCTAACATAGTGGCGATCACGGTGGGACCTTCCGAGTTAGTGACAATCTAAGTACTCCTTAGTAACTCTGGAAGTCTCAATCAAACTTTGAAAACTTAAGTGTTTTTTGAAGAGTAGAAGCTATCTCTTTCACCATATTAGCAAAGTGATGATTCAGTTATAGGAAACTCTTCCAAACCTCATACGCTACATAAAAACTTAGAAAACCCCAAAACATTCCCAGATTGGCTTTTCCCTAGTTATTGGTGGTGGACCATAGCTACTTCTCTACAAAAACAACCAAGTTCCACCTGGTGACTCCACTAGCCTCCAGTAGGCCTAAAAACTCTATTAAAAACCAAAAAATTCATAGACCATACCTTTCTATTGACTCATCCGTTCCAAAACTCAAAACTCATGGTGCAAACTCTGTGATCAGTGAAAAACTAAGTATAACTTAGTGATTCAGAAAACTTCACCTAAACATAGGAGATAAATAGAAATAACCTTGCAAATAGAACCATTAGCTTGTCCAGACATCCTAGTAAGCTATTCAAACCAAGTAAATCACTCTTCCTTGCAAGTCTTCAACTCAAATTTTGCTAGAAGACCTTTTTCCCGAAAGCATCTTTGATAGTTTTTGTTGTGGACCATAGTTCTCAAAGAAATCCACCTGGCGACTCCACTAGTCCTCATTTTTGTTTGGACCATCCTTCACATTAGCAAAACCCCTAGAGAGGCCATTCATCCAAACAACCACAAATTCCATCCTCTCTAAACTCTGAATACGAAATCTAGCTTCATGAAGAATCAATACCAGATCTCATCCAGACCCAAATCCCCCTATCATAGTAGATGACCCAGAGAAGATTCTGTGGCAAGCTTCTGAAACTGGCAACTTAACTACTGATAGGTCCATTCGTAAAGCATGATTATTACCTGAACACCTCACATCCTAGCAGGATTCCCCATTTGAATTAAAATCAACAAAAACCCTTTTTAGAAGCAAGTCACAAAGTAAAGTAAACTTTGATTATATTGAACCCCTAGATCTGCCACAGGTTCCTAGTAGAGAAGCCTCACCTACTACACCTCCCGACTTTCATCTTCTCCACCACTTTGGCTCCTACCACCCCAGATCTGCTTAAAATCAAATCACTAGCCCAAGTACATTTTCCACACCCATCCAAACCATTACTATTCAAATCACCTCAGCTCATCCTACAAGCCCTCATATTGTACATCATCCATTAGCTCCCGCCATGGCAGTCTGGTATGCACCCTTGGTGTTTCCACACCCTTTGGCTCCTTTACAAAATGACTATTAATCCAAAATCCCACACTTTACCAAAGTTGAGGCTACTACTGTTCACCAACATGTAGATAGAATTATCGATGCCTTTGAATACATGGAAATAGAGGACGAGACCATAAGAATGAGGATGTTCACCCAAAGCCTGGGCGGAGAACCCAAAAAATGGTTTAAGAGCTTAACTCCAAACAACATCCACGATCTCCTAGAACTCTACCAAACCTTCATAAATAAGTGGGAAATCAGAAAGAACCCCATTGAAATCCTGTGGGAGTATAACAATATAAAAAGGAAAAATGGGGAAAGTATCCAGGAATATTGCACTAGGTTCAACATTTTTTATAATGCCCTCCCATCTCACTTCAAACCTCCACTTGGATCAGCCTTAGCAAATTTCCCTGAAGGTTTCGACCCAGACATGAATTATCAACTAAGAGACAAAGACCCCCCAACCTTAGAGGAAATGCAAAAAGTGGCCATAAGTGTAGAACCTAACTTAGAAGAAAAAAGATCTAGGACTGAATCAGAAAGGAAGGTCACATATCGGGATGAGGTCTCCCCTTCGGTCCCTTTCTTAGATCCTAGAATAGATGACTTGGTTAGATCCATGGCTAAAATGTGGGAAAATATGAGTGAAAAGAAACCTCTTAGGGACAACCAGCCAAACCCTCCAAACAGAAATCGAAACCAAAACTTTAGGAGAGAACAGCCTCAAAATAAACCAAGGGAAACTGACCAAGAAATTAGGCCACCCTTTAATGAAAATTATGTTGATGAGGATAAGAGGGATACATAACCCATTCATGAAAGTCATTTGAACCTAATAGGTTCTGATAATGAGGGTGAGGTTTACCTCACAGAAGAAGAATAAGCTTTCTTCTCCCCGAATCAAAATGAAACCAACTATGAGGACCTCAAAGATCCTGCTATAGATTTTCAGAATGCCATAATAGAAGCTCATAGGTAGTATGATATTAGAAGCAGAAAAAGCCAAGACAACTCCAAAAAAGGTAGCTCAAACACTTTTGTTACTAAAACCCCTGATACCATCCTTAAAAGAGCAGTGGATAGCAACAAAACCATGGCCAAGAAAACTGACCAAAATAAAGATAAAGCTATTCAGACAAACCTTGGCTCAGATTTCCCTAGTACCTCTACCAAGATTCCCAAGATGGATGTGTTGAACAAAATCCCTAACCAGAGTCAGCAAATTAAGAACATAGAGAAAGCCATGGCTGAAAAAATTGAAGCAAACCTATCTAAACTACAAGCACCCTTCAGTTTTGAAGGTGAATCGCCAAAATAAATATCACCATTCCTCTCACCGAACTTATTTCCCAAAACTCTTACAAATCCCAAGTGCTAAAGGTCCTGAATATAGGAAATGACGCAAACACCCTTAATCTAGATGATGACACTCCTGAAGTGTTGTTTGGTCCAAAAATAGAAGGGAAATTTCAAGAAGGAACCACTCTTCCATTTTACATCAGTCTGAATATCCATGACCAAATCTTACACAATGCCATGCTAGACTCCAGAGCCTCGCATAATCTCATGCCAAAAGTAGTAATGGAAAGACTTGGCTTAGAAATAACAAGATCCTATAAAGACTTATATTCCTTTGATTCAAGTAGAGTCAAGTGTCTAGGCTTAATCAAAGATCTTTGTTTCAGTTTGGCCCAAGTACATGCAAAACCCCTGATCATGGACATAGTGGTAGCAAACATCCTTCCCAAGTATGGAATTATTTTATCTAGATCTCGGGGAGCTAAGCTTCAGGGAAATATTCAACTTGATATGTCCTACGCCACTATTCCTGTGTTTGACCAAACTAGAATACTCTATCGAGAATCACACATGAAATATATGATCAGAAACCAAGAAAGGCCAGATAACATCCCGATGTACTCCTTTCATTTTAGATCTGAATTTCTTCATTTTACACACTAATGAAAACATTGACGAATAGTTGGGAGAAATGGAAACAAACTTAGACCCACCACATCAGCTACCCCAAGTTCTCTATGATGAACTGGACACTCGAAATTATCATGATCATGAGCAATTATGTCTTGAGGAAAGAGAGTTTGTTCCCCTTGAAACAAAAATAGATCAAGAAGCACAAAACATTATATACCATCAAGCAAGTTGCTCAAACCATAGGCAAACATCAGAAATAACATCAGGGAATTTTTTCAGAATAGAGGCATTAGAAGATTTTCATATCACAAACCTCTTTGGAAATCAGGGGCAGGGAAGCTTAATGTTCTTACCATACCTTAAGGATTTACCATCACATAACTCTACCCCTTCAAATGACACCTTGACTGTAGCCATAACAACTAAAGATCCAAAAAAAATGACTGATAAGCTTCTTATGAAAAGATATTATGACTGCAGCCCAAATATGCCTAAGTTGCTTGAACTAGCTAACATTCTGTCACTCCACCAAAGACTTAGAACTTCTATAATTTGTAATATCATTCAAGATACTACTTCATGTAGATAAAATAGTTGGAAGCACTATGCCACTGCCATCACTCCAAGAAACAACTCTAGTAAAAGAAAATACAAAAATCTTGACCAAACAGTAGTAGTCAAAGATAAAACAGCTGGTCATAGGATCTGTTTTGATTTTAGAAATACTAGTACACACCCTTGTGACAGAAATTTTATCCTCCCTGCTCAAGACCATGATATACCAATGATAAGTGCTTTTCATCATGTGTCTTTGCAAGATGATGTTTCAGGGTATCGCCAAATGATTCCTTTGCAAAGAAAACAACTCAAAGAAGTTTTCAAATATGCTGGAAGTAGTTCCATCTTGAAACCCAGAATTACAAAACCACCAGACACCAAAAACATGGTCCTAAAAGCCATGTTTCCAGTTCTGAATTTCTGCATTTTGATGTACCTTTATGATGTCATCATATACTTCAAAAATGACAAATAATATCTGCATTATTTTAAAAAAATGTAAAACAAAAGGAGTGGAAATCAGAGGTATAAAGAGGTACAACGGGCAGATACATGGTTATTCAGAGATTCATGCATGAATCCTTATGTCATGCTTGAAAGAGAAAAAATTTCAAATTTTCCTTTTCAAGAACTCAGTGGACCAAGAGTGGTAGGAGATCCTTATGAAGATAAGATTCTTAAGTTTCACCATTTCCAAGATTTATGAGTTAAAACATTTTCAATCATTGTATATACCATTGTTTGAAAAATAAATCAAAAACATAAAATTCAAAAACAATAGAAAAATAGAAAAAAAGGGCGGTTTGAAAAATAGAAAGAAAGCCCCATGTTCAAAAAATAGTCGTTATGAAAGCGTTCAAGTCTAAATGCCGCTACTAGTGCTCAAATGTCTTGTTTAGTTATCTAACCTAATCATAATTGAACATGTTTTAAATTTATTTGTTGATAATTTAGTGAGAGGAAAGATAGTCAACATTGTGTAAGCTTGACTTATCAAAGAAAATAGATTAGGAAAAGATACTGATTCCACATTCTCAAAACCGAACCAAAAAGGAAATCAAGGACAAAAAACAAACTATGTATCCTAGCCCTGATTTTCTAGATTTCATTTGATGCAAAATAATATTTGTGTGCAGCTTGTCTTTCATGCCACAAGTACATGAAAAATCAGACTGTCTAATCCTGATTTTGTCATTTTTCAATTTCATGTTTTAGATTAGAGAATAAAATCCTGTCAAACAACTTAACCTTGACAGTCGATCTAGCATAAGTAGAGTAACAAAGGAGTTCATCAGCTTAATCTGAACTCCCGAGAGATATAAGTGTAGAATTATATAGTGTCATTTTTCAAAAATATTATGTCAAAGGGTTGCTAGTCCAAATGCACCCGAAAGAAGAAAAAATGTTAGGAAATGTAGCGGGGTAGGTAGAAATTTCTTGATGCTAATCATGTTGTCAATTTTCAGAAATAGCATCAAAGAAGAAAGAAATTTGCGCCAATGGATAAGGGCACTGGTCTTCAAAGAACCGAGATCTGAAATTCTGGACACCTCCTGAAAAGGAGCTACCCTTCCCAAATGGAGCCACTGTTAGTCATAAGTATTTTTCACCTGTTGATGATGACTAGTTGTTAAAGCCATGTTTTCTAGTAGCTGATCTCCAATTTGTCAAATTTGCCAGCTAGAAAACACCCATAAACATTTTTACCCTCATACCTTATAAAATCAGCCCATGATGAGATAAAACCTAATTGTCAAGCCCTATCTAGTCTCAGTCATACAAACTTGTTCATCAGCTCCAAAGAGAATACTCCAAATCTGTCAAAAAGTCTCCCCTAAGTTAGGTAGTGGTGCTTTAGGCGATCTTCCCTTGGCAAAGTATCTTAAGCCAAAAAACCTCTGTCTAAAATCAACCAGTCAAAGATGACCTTCCTATTCTACAAATAAAGCTTGATACACCCTTAAGTCGTGCCACTAACAAGCCTTGATGTCTTAGCAGTGAATATGCCACAAGTCAAACTGATATTAGGTGGATTTACAGTGTTTCAATGTCTTTTTCAAAAGCAGAAGTGTACTAGTGTTCCAGAAGACATTATTAAACTTAAAATGAGAAGACAACTACTTCTCATGTGATGTTGAGCCTGGGATGCAAGTACTGGATAGAGAGGTATTTCAATGAGCTCCTGCAAACACAGTCAAAAGGTTAGTGACTTATGACTAGCAAGTATTACTCTGCAGATACAGTTCAGGATTGCCTCTGGCTTCTAAAGATGCATAAGGGTATTCTATCAAACAAAAATACACATCTCAGAGCATGCCCCTCATGGCATCTTGTCAATATTTCACTTTTTATTACTTATTGTGATGTACTAAGCAGAGATATGGAGTGAAAGGAAAGATTGACACAGTTTGAAAACAGATGAAATGTGACTATGTAAAGCCTCCTCCGAACATGAGCAGAGGGTTGGGTGACTGTGAAAACCTCCTCCAAACATGAGAAGAGGGTCGGTGACTGTGAAAACCTCCTCCAAACATGAGCAGAGGGTTGGGTGACTGTGAAAACCTCCTCCAAGTATGAGCATATGAATAGGTCATTGGTTAAGACCTCCTTCATTTAATAAGCAGAGGGTCAGGAATAGAGGTGTAGCCTCATTTAAAGGGCACAAGGCTAACAATGTTGAAAATAGCCTTAAAAACCTGTTTTAGACCTTTTTCTCCAATAGATGAAACCACTAACATAGCAGTGGTGTTTCAAAGATTGATTATATGGTTTCAGTGATTGAAAGGAAAAGTTTAAGTGCAGTGGGAAACAATTATATGATTATGAATAGAGAAATGTTGTTGAGAAGATGGCCAAGCAGTGGTACTATGATAATCAAAGAGGTTTGGTTTTTCTTCTATCAGAGATCTCCTTCAAAGGCAATCTGAAGCTAAAGTGAACAAAGCTTGGACAGGCTCATCAATGTGAAGAAAGGGATATGACACCATGATTCAAATTCAAGACAAT
Source organism: Pinus albicaulis (assembly GCA_034641835.2). Lineage (NCBI taxonomy): Eukaryota > Viridiplantae > Streptophyta > Pinopsida > Pinales > Pinaceae > Pinus > Pinus albicaulis. The sequence continues at coordinate 422,408,024 of CM076569.1, read as the reverse complement.
ATTCGAAGAATCAAGCCATATCACTATCACAGTCAAAGGCCTCTTTATGGACATGTAAAAAAACTTTGCTATTGCATGTGAGTCCCAAGGGTCTCTAAAAGCATTTTTCCTTGATAAATAGGTATAGGTAAAATCTGTGGAGTACAAATGAGGTTCTTCACCCACAGTCAAAAGAAAATCTCAAAGAGCACTTGACAGTTTGATCAACTTCACAGTGGGCATGATTATCATCAAAACACCAGGAGAGTTGAAATTGTCAAAGTAAGTTTTAGAGTGGTGATTTATCTCCTTCCGAGATATGGCAAAGGATGCCTCACAAATCATTGATATGTCTTTGAGCAAGGTTTTTACTTTAAAGGGTCAGAAATAGGCAAAAGGTGACATATTTTCTTCTTTAATGAGAAAGAGTTAAAAAAACAGCCTCCATAGCATTTAAAAATCGAAATATGGGTCTGTGTAGTGTTTTAAAGGAGATTTGTGTTTCATTATGACCGAAAATCCTTTTCAAAAGGCATCCAAAACCCTCACAAGGTAATTTCAAAAGGTTGTTGACTTTCTTTCATATAAAAGGTGGAGAGACCTTTGGCCAAGTCTCATTGTGCAAATTCAAAACACATACAACATTCACCTATGTTGCCCACTGGAGAAACAAGGAATTTTGAGCAATTTTCAGAGTTTTCAAGGCTTAAAGCCTATGTGGCGTGCCTGGGAGAGGAAATACAAAGGGTCTACATTGTTGCGCAGTATGCCTGTAGCGACGTGTGGCGTGCCTGTATCGCTCATTCAAACACTGCCCGAGGCCGACCCGACTACCTTTCCACTGCGCGACGCTCTTCTGTGTGAATGTGTCGCTTACCCAAATGCCTGCAAAAAACTCTGTGGATCTACCCCAATCAATCAAACAAGGTATTTAAGCTTTTCTTCGAGGTATTCTACTTCTCCTCTTGGGAAAATTCAAAGATTGAAAGGGTGTTTGCTGTGTTTTTTCCTTGAGAAGGAAATAGTTCCTTTGAAACCATTTCATCATATAAAAACCATGAGATAGGCAGTGTTAAGGAGACAAATCTCTTGTCAAAGATGAAGAAACTTTTCTTATGTTTGGAGGTCTCAAATTAACTTGGATAGTGTCTTAACAGTGGCCTTAAGGGTAGTTTGTCAATTAAAAAGCACCAGAGAGAGACAGTGACTAGAGGGTAGGGTTTTTGAGCAAACTCAAAGGTTTTTGTTGCTGTGATTGTCACACACCATTACAGTGTTAGGTGGATGTTTTAAAAAATCTTAAAGGACCTTAACTGCCTTTAAGAACAGTGATAGCCCACAGATAAAGCCAGAGCAGACTCTGTTTGAAGTTCCAAAGGTAAAACAGAGATCTTAATTTGAAAACTTGGTCATATAACGAGTCCTCTCTAAATGGTGAAATAGTGAAACCTAGTGCAGCCTCCATAGTTCTAGAAAGACAGAATATGCTGTGAAGGTCTTTTAAATCAGTTGGAGGGTGTTTTGTTTTACTTTGTGAAGAACAGTGAATAACAAAAGAAAGGTGTTTGGAGGAAAAAATGTTTTTGTCAAAACACAAGATATTCTTTCTTCACTAATAAACCACAAACATATCTTTTCAGAGTTATTTTCCCAAGCACAGTGATAAGTTGATTTTATTTTATTTGACAAATACTTTTTGATTGGCATCAAAGAGGAAAAAAAAGTGACTTATAAGGAGGGCAGAGGTGTTCTTGAGAAGCCATTTCAAGGACCATTTGAGACAACTTGTTTTTGTCAGTCAGCAAAGAATATTCAAAACAAAATGCCTCCCAGGCAAGACAGTAGAAGTGGCCTTCACAGGAGGTTTGAGCTTGTTTCAATTGAATAGGTAAATGCTCATCCATCAGTCCTGTTTAAATTTCATGAGTTTGGATGTCTAGAGTTTTGTCAAAGGGTGCAGGAGGTGAAAAGCTATTCCCCTTTGACACATATTTGTGCTTTAAGATTTCAAGGGAAACACTTTCAGCTGACAGGCTTGGATTTCAAGTTCTCTCCTATGTCCATTTCCAAGGCCACCAAAATCCCTTATGTTAGAGAGAAGTGGTTTAAACAAAGCCACGTAGACTCAGAATAGTACAAACCTTTTTGAAGCTTGAGCATAGAGATACATGTCCATCCATTTTTCCCTTCTCATATCTGTTGACTAGTTATGCCCCCCTCATGAAGATAATCATGAAATACTTCACTTGTGAGGGAAGGTTCTCCTGGGTCTATGCTTACCATGTCCGGTTTCTCACGCATTTCACAAGAGCCAAATTGTTAAATCTCCCTTTCTTCCTCCATAGAAGTATTGAAAAAATGGCCTCCACTATTCAAAAAATACCTCCTTTTCAGCAGACAGCCTTCCTCTTCCATCATTCCCTCATCAAGGTTATCATTCTTCATCAGTGTGAGAAGAAGGAAATCTCTTGGGATACTTTCATTGCACATCCATATTTCGCCACTGTTCCTTCATTCCATACATATCCTTTACCGTCCACTCACCATCCTTCGCCTTCTTCAAGCAAGCCCATTCCTAAGAAGCTCAAATTTCCCATTGAACAAGAAGAAGAGCATGATGAGCAAGGAGAGGAAGAGCAAGATGAACAACAACATGATGAAATAGGGCAGCAAGGGGAAGAAGAGCACAGTGAGGCAGAGCAACAAGGGGAAGAAGAGCACAGTGAGGCAGAGCAGCAAAATGACGATGAACAACATCAGCGTGATGATGAAGCAGGGCAACAAGGGCAACAAGGGCAACAAAGTGAAAAAGATCACAGTGAGGAAGGGTAGCAAAGTGAGGAGCATCATAGTGATAATATGCAGAAAATTGATGAAGAGCAGCGCCATGAACAAACTCAAAACAGTGGCAAGAATTATGAAGAAAGTAACAAGGGCAAAGAGCCAATAGAGCATGTGCTAGCCGCCTCTCCTAGGCAAGGGGCCATTCTTTCCTCTCCAAAAGTGGCCAAGCCCCAGACATCAAGGAAAAGGGTGCCTAAAACTATAACTCCAAATGTTACTAGTGCCCTCCGAAGCAAGGGGAAATTGCCCACGTAGCCCATTATCAAATTACCCAAGAGGAGGAAGACTAAGAAGGCCACCCAAAGGAAGGGAAAGGAGAAAGAAGAAAGCAAACATGAAAAGGAGAGGGACTTCGACATACTTGAAATCCAAAGTGATGATAGTGACAATGAGGCCCGAATCCTAGAGACTCTCCTGATCAATCGAGAAAGCCAAATTGATGCTTTGAGGGCAGATCTAGAGAGGGCTAGAAACTTCAATCATTTTTTGCAAATTCAAAATAAACAGATGAGTGTGCGCATGTCGGTATATGAGACACGGGCCATAAAATAAAAAAAGGAGGCCTCCAAGGGACAAGTTAGATTGGAAGAACTCATGGGAGAGTTCATGATAGCGAAGATGAAGATCATCCCAGAACAAAGAGGCCAAGGACCATGGGACTCAGAAGAGCCCTTGAGAAACAAAAGGAGGAAGAAGCTGCCCTTCTCCAATCTATTCCTCTCGCTACTTTGTTCACCGAAGAGATAGAGAACAATCGAGAAGCATGGCTTGAGAGGGAAAATGATCACTTGGAAAAGAAGTTGGAGAAGGCCAATAGAGATTTGGACCTTCAAAGGAGGACGACCGGGCACTATAAGAAGCTCAATCAGTTCACCCGGCAGAAATTGAAGTCCACACAGGAAAAACTCAAGGAAGCTCAAAGGAGGCGCCCAGCACCAAAATTGAAGAAAGACACCTCAAAGCTCCAAATTTTGGCCTCAGCTTCACAGCATGTTTCTGAAAATTCTTGAGGGTCATGCTTTCCAAAATTGGGCGAAATTCAACAAGTTTTAGTTTTTTGTCATTTCTGGGTTTTTGGCTAAAAATCATGGGCGTCGCCATTTCTATTTGGGGAATCCTCAAAGGATGAAAATGGTATCATTGGATGCCATAATTTTAGGGGCATATACTCAGCAATTTTCAGATCATTTTAAGATGATTTTCTCCCCCAAAATGGCGAAAAACACTCACTTTTTCTACAGTCTGCCCCGTTTATCAGCAAGGTCTATTTTTTGGGTTTTTACACAAAGGTCAGTTTTTTATGGACTTATAGTGATCATTTTGGAGGAAAATAAGAATTTTCAGAAAACAGACATTCAGAGCTTTCCAATGAGCTATCACAGGCCTCATTTTGACATCAGGAAGGCGTCCAAAAGTTATCCGCAAGATAGAGGACTTTTTGCTGAAATATTTTTTTAAGTATTTTTGTGAAAAATGCACTTTTCAAAAGTGACTTTTCTTCATGTGCGTTTAGCTATTTTTGGGCATCGTTAGTTAGGAAAAGTCAATTTATTTTCCTTTTTTAGCATTTTTGAGATATTTTATTAGATATTTTGTGCCCTGGGGTTTGCAAATCCTCAAGGAAAAAATCAGATATTTTGGATAGGCCAATGAGATTGCAAGTTGAACTAGGAGGTTTTCCCTCATCTTGGCCTATATATTCCAAAGGATTTCATTGTAAACAAGGCTGAACTTGATGAATAGAAGCAATATATGGTTATACAAGCTTGGAAGAAACACTTGTCTCATGCATTGGATAGTTTCTTGAATGTTTTTGGATGATGAAGGAGGTTTGTTGTTGGATTCCTTGACTTGGTAAAATGGTATAGTGTCCCTCTCTGTTATGCTTATTAGTTTTTCATTCATAATTCCATGTTCTTGCTTGCTATAAGACAATAGAGAATAGATTTGAGACATGCCCTTGGAGGCACCTCAAATTTCATGTTTCTTTATAGCTTCTATGTTTTCTTCCTTCTTAGTCATATCAAAGAATCCTTGATTGCTCTTTGATAACTGAAGAAATTGTTTTCTTGTTTCATTTATGGTTTTGTGCATGCTAAGTATGATTCACGGTATGCCCTGCTTACTCATGGCTAGTCATAGCTCCACCTCTAAAACCTCTCTTTGATTGTTAGATTGTCATTTGTTGAACCAAGGAGGTCTTGTACTGATCTTGCCCTTTGCCTAAAACTATGCAATATTGCTTCAAAGTGCCCAATATATTGAAATACTATGCTTAGGCATTTCCTCATAGTGATTTGAGTTGTTTTTTTGTCTTAAATGTATTTCCCCAAAGTCTGATAGCAATTTCCCAAAGTTAGAGTCATATATCTCTACGTATTGCTTGAATGCTTATTTCTATGCATCGATCAGTTTATAATTACATCTCTCATGATTAATGGTTAGCCCTCCCATGTTTATGTTAGATATTAAACTATTTATGTTTGAAATCCTTTGTTCTTCACAAATTTAGTGTCTATGCCTCTTCATTTTACCTCGAATCAAATCGGCCCTTCAACAACCTTGTATCACCATCTTAAAGCTTTCTTGACCTTTTCGACCCCATAGCCCAGTTAATATGACAATATTTTTATCTATATTAGTCTTTGATCAGTTCATCCCTCACAAAACTAAAAACAAAACCAAAAACCTACTTCATAACTAGCCTAAAATCAGAAACACAAGAAGCAAACACACAGATATCCCTTACACAAATAGAGAGAGCCCTCTCTGAGTCCGGGACGGCTAGGTAATTGGGCTCCAAAGATTGGTTTGATGTTACACTGTCATTTGGCTTGCCAGTCAGCCAAATCATGGGACACTAACATGACAAAAATTCTTTGAAGAAACTAATAGAAATGTCATCCATACTAGGATCTTTTCCTGGAAACAAGGTCGTAATAGCTTCCATTACCTCTTCTTTCTTTCTTTATTTGAGAAGGATTTAATTAGTTGATTCTGAAACAACAAAAGGAATACATTGAAGAATATCTTGACTTTGCATCATATCAACTTCCATATATTCTTGATATAAAGTTTTGAAATGGATGAATTCCCCATGCTTAATATCCTCAAAGTTATCCAATCTCGACCTTCCTTAAGGAATGATTTCCTTTGGTCTATTTCAAATTTTGTGTAGGTTTTAACCATGTATAGAAATTGTTTGCAAACGAATCTTTAAAACAGAAAATAAACAATAGCGAGAGCATAAAACATAAATTATATATACACAGAGATTTTCACCTCAATCCCATATCGGGACTCCTAGCTTTATTTTTCATTATATTCCTTTTAGTGTTACAACACATATATATACATGACGAAGCATTCATAACCCCAATCCATTAACCCTGGATTAGAGTATAATTGTAGTTCCCTTGACCGGATCTACAAAATACCAAGGGCCGAAAACCATCATGCCCCAAAACCATGTGCAAACCCATGCACAAAACCATGGGCGGGTCTGCCCACCTAAAAACAAGGTTCGTGCATGCGACTAATCATGGAAAGAATATGACACATACCCAACATTTTGTATGGCCTCTATATGGTTGTCGAAATATGATGTGTTTTCATCTTCAACTTCAAGCCATAAGTTCCTCTATGTTAATCTCCACATTTCTTCTTCCTGCCTACTTGTTGAAAAAAATTGTTGCATTAGTTACTTTTATTTTTCAATATGCCAAGTCTCCACCTGGTTTCTTTCAATAAGGCTCCAGTGAGCTTCTAGTTGCTTAACTAGATCCCTCATTTTTTTCCCAAGTGGTTGATAACTCTCCTTCACCGATTTTCGTAAAACTTTCTTTATCGCTTTCAGTTTGGATTTCGAGACATAGGAAGGAGATCCATTAACTGGGAGCTTCCACGTCTTATTTATTAAATTTGTTTCTCCCTTTTCCATTAACCATGCAGGGTTGAATAAAAAAGAGATTGGACCAATATCTTCCATGTTATCTATCACCAAAGAAATGGGATGGTGGTCAAACTCTCATTGTGGCATGATTGATGAATTTTAGTGTGTTCCCTTTAAAATCCAACTACTATGTATTAAGAAGGGATCCAATCGAGCAGTTATCTTGTGATCACTCGTCCTTCAATTTGACCATGTATATTTTCCTCTTTTAGGGAGGATATCCACTAAATTCCATTTTGAGTTTATGTTTTCCATTCGTTCTCTAAAAGGATCTCGGACTAGATTTCCCCCTATCTTCTTGAATTGTGTTGAAATACCCCTATAATACAATTATTATGCCAAGAAATCTCTTTAAGAAAGATGAAAGAGTCCCAAAATTTCAGATTCTCCCCATACAACATTGATGCATATACATTGATTACATAAATTTGATCGCTTGTATATTTTATTTCTAAATGGATTGGAATCCAAACTATGTTTTAATGTGATCTAACATTTTAAAATGGGAAATTGACCAAAAAGTACCATTCCACTAGTCAGGGTCCTTTGGAATCTTGTTCAACTTATATATTTTTGTGATAGAAAGTCTTAGCTACATAAATATTTTTTCAAGCTTGGTTTCCTACATAAAGAGAATCTAGGGTCGCTTATACTTCACCAAACCCTTAACCGAAAATGATTTTAAAGGGATTCCTGGACCTGTGACATTCCATGATAAATATATCATCATTTTATAAGAGGATTTATATGGAAAGATCCTCATACTTCTACTGCTTTTGAAACTTTGAATGACATCATTTTCAAAAAAAAATTGATTACTAGTTGGTTTCCCAATTTTTTTTTTGTTCTGCCTCTAGTTCGTGAGCAGTTTCCTTGAAGGGAATTCTATTCTTTTTCTTGCTCCTTTATTCCTCATGCCTACTAATATCATCCTCATATATTAGGTTTTGTGTCATATTCTTTGTTATCATCCTCGCAAGATCTCCTTTTTCCCTTACAACTTGATTTCCTCCCTCGATATCTTGTTTGGATGATGAGCTCCCAACATTGCTTTCTAAGAACGTTTGAGTCTCTATAAGAACCAAATGTAAGGGTTGTGGTTATGATGTATTCTCTTGATTTATTACTTCCTTTGCATTCCTTATTTCCCCTTCTTCATATTATAGCTCTACGATAAACTCCTGGGGATCTCCTGCTCATTTGAATTTCTTACTTCTTCCTCATTTTCTTCTTGATTATGCAAAATATCAAATTTATTTGTTGAAGTTGATGCATCATTGTTTCCTTGTGAAATTTGGGATTTATTTGTCATCATTTTTTCCCTATTCCCACTTTTCTTTTGAATTTTCCATTGCTCCTCTTATCCTTTCATATGATTTGGTCCCTTGTTTATGGAATTCTCTTGTAAAATGGCCATATTCATTACAAATTCGACACTTGAATGGGATTTTCTCATAATCAAGGCTCTGGAAATGAGTCCATCCACCTTGAGTGAGATTGATTTTTGAAGGCAAACCCTTCTCCAGATATACTTCCACAGATATCATGGCACATGCAAATTGAGATCCTTTGGGTTCAACCCTATCCAAATACTTTTTAACTCCAATTTCAAGTGCTCTCATCCAACCATCACTCCAACAAGAAAGTTGTAATTAAGGGAGTTTAACCCATACAGGAATCACAATTTTGATATCTTCACTTGAATTCAAATCCAAGGTCCATTTATTTAGCTACATACCATTGGCTCTGAAAAAATAAGGCTCATTTCAAAAGACCACATATTTATCCTCCTTGCATTCAAATATGAAGGTAAAGAATCTGTTTTTTCATGCATACAACACGATATTTCCTTTCATTTTTGGCATCCATTTCTTATCCATCTAGATTTATGTGGATTTCAGGGATGGCCACATTCGTGTGAAATTTCCAACTAGGGCTTGATTGGAGTAAGCAAGGGTTGATATTTTAAAATTCAATGAGAGAACCATTGAGGGAATGACTTTTTCCTTCTTCACAAACTTTAGTTAAGCTTATTCATTCTTCAATGTTTTTGACAAGCCAACCATGGGGGCTTGAAATGTTGCAGCCTCGTCTAAGAGGGGGAGAAACCACTTCAAAGATGTTATGGTTGTAGTAATCAAGGGTTTCAGTGGCTCTCAACAAGATATCCCATAGAAACCATTTTTTTTCATATATATTTTAATACTTGAGGTATGAGATTATTAAATTAATTATATATATACAATTTTATTTTTTCAAATAATTATTTAAAAAAAATTCTTAATATTTTAATTTCTATAAATTAAAAAATTAATAAATTACAAAAATACCAAAGACTGCATCTTTCATTATATAATTGGTGTAATTATATCACTATTACATGAGAAGAAGAGGGCGTATAGTATCTTAAATTAATTAAGATATATTTATTTGGTGTTCTATTTATATACCATAAACATTTTATTATTATAAATATAATATTAATTTTTTTAAGTACATATTATATAAATTATATTTAGTTAAGAAAATTATTAATATTTATCAAAAAAAATTAAAAGTTATTTAACACATTATTTTAAATTTATAATTTTTTTTAATCTTAAAAAATAAGATTAAATATGGATGAAAAAGGGAAAATAAACCCAATAAAAAAAAAATCGTTTGAAGTAAAACAATTAAAAAATTAATATTTATAACTATTTTATTATTATTTTCTAAAACAATTTAGAAAACCAAAAACTGCATCTTTCATTATATGATTGGTGTAATTATCTCACTATTACATGAGAAGAAGAGTGTGTAGAGTATCTTATCTTAATTAAGATGTACTTATTTCGTGTTCTATTTATATTTCATAAATATTTTATTATTATAAATATAATATTAATTTTTTTACCAAGTTTTATTTTTAGTAAATATTATATAAATTATTTTTAATTAATAAAATTATTAAATATTTATAAAAAAAATTAAATTTATTTAGTATTTTATTTTGAATTTACAATAGTAAAAAATGGGTAAGATTAAATAAAAATAGAAAATAGAAAATAAACCCAATTAAAAAATAATCAGGAGAAATAAAACAATTTAAGAAATAATGTTTATAACTATGTTATTATTATTATCGAAAACCATTTAAAAAACCAAGGACTATGTCTTTCATTATATAATTGGTGTAATTATCTCACTATTAAATGAGAAGAAGATGGTGTATACTATATTTATTCAATTATCCAAGATGTCATGCACCTACTAACGAATGTGCTAGATACGTTCAATAAACTTAGTTTTGGATGTGCTAGATACGTTCAATAAAATTAATTTATTTATCAACCTCAGATTGGACATGTGTAGATTATGTTTATGCAGTCACAGGAGGCATGGTAACATCAACCAGACATAATGGTTTAAATCACAGACCCACTTGAAAGGGACTCCAACCAATCAAACTCTAGAGATATCTGTTATAATTGTGTTGCACATAAGGAAGGGTCTCATCCCAGGTTCACGGATGCTTGGAGTTGTACATGTGTAGTATGTGCACTATCATTATATTGACGACCTATGTATGGCCATCAGTCTAGGGATAGAATGCAGTCGACTTGGTGAGCTTGGTGTCCAATAATGTCCACGAGATCGACTAGAATGTGCTAAGGAACCTGTTGTCCTAAAATGATATAATGGTCTATGGGATCCCAAATTGTACCCACACTTGTTCAAAAAAGAGTTTGGTCATCTTAGAAAATCTATCCACGACTAGAAATACATATTCAATGCCATGCTTGGTATAATGGAGGCCCAATAGATAGTCTCTGTAGATGGATTCCTAGGGCTTGTTGGAAGTAGGAAGATGAGTGTGCATGCCTTACTTCTTGATGGTTGGATTGTAGTGAGCCCTGGTATTGCATAGAGAGTGTTACAACTCCCAAGGCTACTCAACTTTACTTATCTACCCAGGGTTCGTACAAACTTGGAGGTGACAATGTCATATGCACATAAGGTAAGCTCTACTCATTCCATCCTCATCTTAGTTCTACCATGAGGTGCTAGTAAGTAGGGTTACTCTAAAAGAGGAAGTTTGTCACACTTCTAACTGCAACCTAAGATCGAAAGAAGAGCATAACCATTACTCTACCGGAAAGAAAACAAGTTACACTAAATTACACTCATTTATCTATTTAATGTCTACTTTTGTAATGAAAAATGACTAACACTCATTCTAAGTACAAGAATGGAAATTATACTTTATTTCATTCATTTTCTAGGCTACTGAATTGACTTGCAAAAAGGAACTAATCTATCCTTGCACACATTTTGAATCAATGACTAACTCACTTCTATCTAATTCATGATAGTCACTGTGCTAATGATGTATTTTATGATGAACTAATCACACTCAAATTAATTTGATTTGCAGCAAGAGAAGATGGAGTTTGGGCATCCTAATGGTGTCCCTGAACCAAAGATTCAAAGTTGGAGATCCACTAGTTACTTTGTTAGGCTCAGGTGAGGTGGAGGAGTGATTTTGATGTGAAGGAGAGGGATCTCAACACTACTACAGGAAGTTTCTACAAGATTTCTATTTTGATACCCTCTAATGCTACAGGAAACAGACCAAGAGGGTTTGGAGGAAAGAAATGATGAAAGGGAGGCTAGGAAGAGTGAGGGAAAGGTGGATCTAAGGAAATAGAGGATGACCAACCCTCTAGGCCAAGCTCAGAACCCTCGAAATTCTTGTCTTGAACGAAAAAGGTTTCTCTCGGTGGTGTGATGATGGTTTCCAAAACAAGGTTGTGGGTGACTGAATGTAAGGTGATTGAAGGAGGGTTGAAGCTCAAAGTGATAGTGTTGAAAGGGTCCTTTTCTTCTGCTATAGTCAAACCTGCAAACAATACATATACTCATGCATTTATCATCAACAAACTTATCATGGAAATAGTGTAAAATATGATTTGAACTTAACTAGAACTACTCATGCACTTAAAACATAAATCTACCTTTGAACCTACAACATACTCATGATAAGAAAAGTGAAATCTATCTTAAATTTTCCAAGAAATCATAAACTAAATATTTTTGGTCTATTATGGAAGACCTTACGCCTCAAACTCCAATGGAAGAGGTGAGAGAGGGAGATTGTCAACACTGTTTTGATGTTTTAGATGCTGCCAAACTGCAATGAATTTAACCAACTACTGAAGCATAAAGGAAAAACACAAATGTACACAAGAGAGACTGCAACCCATGTATTGGGATCTAACCCACAAGTTTCAGCTCTCTGAAATCAACTCAGTGAGAAATAAACCAAAATCTCATTCTTATTTCATAACGAGTCTCTTAGATTGTGATCCGGATCTTCGTTGAAATGGACCTGTTGATGCAACTTTGCTGATAAATTCTTCTATAGGCAATGAAATAAAATTATGTCAAAGACCCATTTGAGGTATTGAATAGATGTTTCCATTGATATAAGACACTTGAAATTTTATGACCTTTGGGGTGAGTAAATGATTCCGCAAACTCATAGGACGCGCAGTGGTGCAGTGTTTCATACATGTGTAACTTCAATTTCTCATATCTCTCAAACTAGGAAACGAAATCAAATTCCATAAAATCCCCATTTGAGATAATAAAAAGTAATTTAAAATGAGATATTTGTCACTCTCTAATATGATCTGTGGATACTGTGGCACTTGCATTAAGTTTACTAAAAATTACAACAAAACATTGAAACTAAAATATGTTTCAAACCCTCATGGAGCTGTAACGTGAATTTGGATTTGTACAGGAACAAAATAAAATACATAAATAAGAATAAACATGGAGATGTAGCAAAAATAAGACTTCATTTCATTAATATCAAATGACTGAAATATGCTTACAGGTAGAATGGATATAAACTAGCTAGGGCGATGGTAGATTATCTCTGAGAAGAGATGTGATGGCTACATAACTTTGAGCTGCGTTACAATGATGCTCAAGGGAATTTTTATTATTGAACAATAATAGAAAACCATAACCCGAGGAGATGTAACACCAAGAGTTTATGGGCCCTGTTGGGTCAATTGGGCAACCAACTTCTCAGGGCCGTAACTTGGTCATAATATCTTTGTTTAGCATGTATGATACCTTGTTGGAAAGATATTTTCGAGGACTACGCTGTATAGGACCTTAAAACAAATTCGAAAGTTCAAGACTTAAGAAAATACTAAAATAGTAAATAAGAAAACTGATGAAATAGACTAGGTGGAATAGGTGGGTGGCCACCAATATCCACCTAGATCATTCCTTTCCCCTTAGAAAGAAATGGTCCCCATTGCATGTAGAGCCTCCATGAGGTAGGGAAATTTCTATTGAACCTGGTCCTTGTTGAACCACTTTCCCTGGTGAAGAAATTGGCCTACTTTGAAGTGGTTGTAGCTTGCGGTAGGGTCTAGAGAGACGCTCCATCTGTAAATGTAACCAAAATGTGTCGCCCACCTGGAACTTGTGTGGCACTCAATGTTCATCCCAGTGTTGCTTATACTTGGCATTGGATTTCTCCAAGATGTCGTGGACCTGTTGGCAGATGTCACACACTACAAATGTGGATTTTTTCTGTGTGGTTGCATGAGGAATGGCAACATCAGGAAGCGATGTGCATGGAATCAGATCAATGGAGTGCTTGACCTGAAAGTGTAGAGGAACCTCTATGGGCAAGAAGAAAATGTCCTTATATTCCTCTAAAACTTTGTCCATTTGTTGCTACCATGCAGGGGAGACCTGTTTTTAGGTTGTGGCCATAATCTTCTTCTTACCCTATGGGAAAATTGTAATGAAAAAAAATATCCTAGTTTGGGAATTAATCTTACTGCGTCCAAAGAAAAGAGATGACAGGAGGTGGTACTACCTCAAATATCCTATACAACTTATTTCCCAAAGTAATAATAACATAATGAGGTCTAGACTCATACACATCATGTATCTTCCACAAGTATGGTTGGCCCAATAATACATCAAACACGTCGAGAGGAGCATCATCACATAGTACCCCATCCGTGAAGGGTTTGATGCTATATGAAAATCAGCACTATTGACTGACATAGAGATATATTCCTTGGTGAAGCCACTCAATGGTATACAGTTACAGGTGTGCTATGGTCTTCAGGCCGAGTCGCTTCATGACCTTTGCTGAAATGAGGTTCTTTTGGCTTCTGCTAATGATAAGTAATTGCAGTGGAGAACCCTTTACCCAAATCTGTGAATGGAAGAGCTACTCCCCCTCCTCTGGATCCTTTGGATCCTCTGTATGGAGCTTGGTGGTGGCAACAGTGGCACCAGGATCTGCATCAATGATTATGTAACACACATGCATATGATTTATGATCTATGTAGTTTCATATTTCTTTTTAATTTTTTTTATTTCACCTAACCTAATGGGGGATTTGAACCAATGATCTTTTCGCGAGTGTCCTAATAATACCCCCATTCAACATTAATTCATAGCCTTATAGGCTTATACACTTATATATTTATATATTTAAAATAACTTAAATTGAAAATTTATTTCATTTTATAGGAAAATTTTAGTTTTTTTTTTTTAAAGAAACTATTATTTTTAATCTTCCTAATATTTTCCAAGAAAATCCTTAAATTAACACAAAATTGTAGTGCATTTCTTATATATGGGTATTCTTCTTTGATCTCTCCAGCTACCGAATTGACTTCAACATTTCCCACATCCTCCTGACTCTATTAATCTGGAGCAAGGATATGGAATGCTTATGTTTTCTTTTCTGCGTTTTTCATGTGCTACAACTCTCTCAGTTGATATACCTTAGTAATTTCCTTTTCTTCCTCACCCGAGCTAATTTCCTCTAGAAGTTTCCCTTCTACAAGTTCAAGCCTTTCCATATGGAGCTCCACCCTTTCAATGTGCAATTGAAGTCGTTCTACTTTGGTCTAAAGGAGGCCAATATTTAGGTTCAATAGATTTATCTGAGCCTTATCCTCAGCCTCTCGTATACCTCCCTGCTTGTTTAGAAGGAACAATATGTGTTATGTTGAATTTGGCAAGTAGTGTATATGACTAGTGAATTATTCCTTCACCAGCGATGCTGACAATGCCATGGTGAAAGCCCCACATAAAAACTTTCTTTCCACCCCGTAAAAAAAACCAAATTTATTTGTATTTGAGGAGATGATGCTCCATTGTGCCTTGGTCCATCTTCAATGCGACCACTTGAAATGTATCTCCACCTGACCATACAATCGATTTTGGAGTTGGATTCATTTTTTTTAAGCTGGGTAGGACTACATCTTCATCATCATTTCTAAATGCATCACCCCGACTGGGGCGGGGAATTGAACCATTGACTTCACATCAAGGAGTGACTTAACAACACATCCAATCAGCGCCTCTCCAAGACCTTGTGGACTTTGGAGTCAGATTCATTGCTTGGATATCTGAACTCCATTAATTTGCAGTACCATGAGAATGACTGAGATTTCTGTATTTTTTTAGGAATCAATGCCCTTCTCCTACATGCACTTATTTACTAAGGAGCCCTTCCTATAGTTTTACTCATCTACTTTACCATTGTATTTTCCAACCATGTTTTTCTTGATTCGAGATCCCGACGAGACATTGGAGATGTCATTTGAGATTGAAATTATGTTGATGATTATTGAGGCATGTTAGTGGTTTGATGCTAGGATGTCAGGCCACCTGCCTCTTCAGTCCTCTTATATTAACATTAATTCCGAATAATACTTCAAATATTGTGATGTTTATTGCTATGATCATGGTATAAGGGAAATGATCACTTAATTCTTAACCAACATTTCCTATTCTAAAATTTCTCTTATATTTTCCAAGGCATCTACCATTGAATTTAGATGCCTTTTAATATGAAAAAATTTAGTGTTCTCAAATTTGATCAGCTGGATTTGAATTATTTGTAACATAGGAGGGATAACATGCTTAACATTCTCATGAATCTTGGAAACCTCTTGAATTACTATCATACTAGTCTACAAATACCATCAAATGTTGAATATTCCTTGAGATAGCTAACTCCAACCCTTGCCATTATGTTAAGAATTTGGCTTGATTGTTAGAAGTGATCCCTAATCCCCATGAATATTTCAACTCCATTTCTTTGTCTAGGCAATAGATAACCCCTCCCACTCCTACAACCTTTAGGTTTCATTTCGATGCTATATCAAAAAAGAGAGCATCGTCCCTTCTTGATCCTCTAAATTGAGAATTCTTTAGGATCCATTGTTATACAAGGAGGTTTCTTGATATATTGTTTTCTGCTAAAGCTGCCAACCTTATTTGATTTTTTTCCAAGTTTGAGCCTTTCATTTTCACTTGGTGTCAATTTATCCAATTATCCTAGATCATATCCATGAGCTGATACAGTTTCAGAGAGTAAAGTTATTACTTCGGTGTCCATAAAAGATGCATTTGGATGAGTTCCTTCAAAAAAAAAAAAATTCTCTAGCCAAACCACCCAACATATAAATTTCGGGAGGGCCATCCAACAACACATGGATACAAAGTTGGATTTTCTATGCCATGACATTTTATCTTTACAACTATTTACCTTATATATATAGTTTTCCAGGGTATTTTAAATATCCATGAAATTCCTTAGAGTTTTTTTCCATACCTCCAATGTGAATTTGTATCTTCAAAACATATGAGGAGTATCTTCTTTGGCCATCCCACATAGGGAACATATAGAAGGCCCTTGTATGTTTCTATTTTTTAGATTCTTTGTCGTCAATATTTTCTGATGGACCAACTCCCAACAAAATATATTGATTTTTGGAAGGCTATCCTTGTGTCGTATATACCCTAGATCTTATCAAGGGAAAGGTGGGGTATTTTTTGAATCAAATTTTCATATCCTACTCTAACTAAGCAGAATCTTTTCTTACCACTCGTCCATGTTCTCTGATCAAATTTGGAAACATCAACTGGAGCATAACCTCTTAATGAGATAACTACTGATCTCCAATGGGAATCTATTGTCATCTCATAGCAAGATATCAACTAGTCTATTATATCCATTGGAATTCATCCACTTCACAAGCTCTTCTGCTCCTTTTTTTTCATCCATATCACTAATGGGACTCGATCTTCCTAAAGCTTAATCAGATCCCCATTTCCAGATTACCACCCAAGTTGTTTCAAAATTATAGGTTCCATTTCCTTGCATAGTTTCCAAATTATTGAGCCCTACTATGGCCATGTTTCTTTCTCAGGTCTAGTTATATTATTTTTTATGAAAATATTTCCAAACAAAATCATACTTCCACCACTATTTTGACTCTGAGAGATTGTTCCAATCAAATTTTTCTCTCAAGTAAATATTCATAATTAGAGGATATTTGATTACTAATCCACCACAACATTTAGGAAGACCCATTGTGCTCCAGTTTACTAATGAAATTTGTTCTCATTTTGTTTCCTCCTTGCTAGAGAAACTTTCTAAAGAGGTCATTGATTTGGTGGATAAATCCTTTTGGGGTGAGTAGACTTGATCCCATATAAACAAGAAGAGATGATAAGATAAAATTAATCAACAAAATTTCCTAATGAATTCAACCATTACACTTCCCAAGATTGAATTTTTTTTATTTTTATTTTTTGCGGAACCTCCTCCCATTCTTCAACATTTGAGGAACCTAGGGATATTGGAATGCCTAGATATTTAAACAATCTCTAGTCATTTGAAAATGGTAATTCTAATATATTTTGCATCTCCTTTAACATTATAATTGAGTAATTCCACCCATAAATTTGACTCTTCGTTTTATTGACCACTCATATAGATAGACTAAGGTATGACTTTTGAATTATTTTGAAATGATTAGAAATGATTTTGGAGACCCCTCCAAGGAGTATGGTATCATATACAAACTATGAATGAATGACCCCTTTAACATTCTTTGTGATTCTTAACTCGCCTAGCTTTCCTTCCTTCCTCTCTTTTTCAAAGTTTGGCTCAAGCTTTTCAGCTATTGTATTACATAACAAATAGGAGATAGGGAAACTATGCCTAAAACCCCTTGAGGAAATGGAAAAAGGAGTGGGAAAAACATTTACAAGCATATGAATCCATGGAGACCCAATACAAGCTTTGATCCAGCCAATAAATTCTTTTCAAGTGACACATTTTTTGTAATATTGAGAAGAGGAAAGAGTGCCTTACTTGGTCAAAGGCATCGACCATGTCTAGCTTGATGATTATACCAACTTCTCCCACTTCCTTACTCAAGTAAATCACCTCTTGGACTAGAATTATATTATCCAAGGTTTTTCTTTGCTGCATAAAACCTCCTTGGTTCTCAAAGATGATATTTGGTAGTATTTTATTTAATCTTGAAGCTATGATTTTTGTGAGAATTTTATAAGTTGGGTTACATAGGGAGATAGGTCTAAATTGAGAAAAGTTTGCAAGTTTTGAATCCTTGGGGATAAGAGTGATGAAAGATGATTTTTTTATACACCTAATCCTATCTTTCTTTATTTTGGATTTAGCATGCACAAAAATTCATTTTTTATCAATGACCAAAATGCTTTCAAGAGATTAATATAAATTTCATCTATACTAGAATATTTTTCTGGATCCAAGGCCCTAATAGCTTCCATGACCTCTTCTTTCTTTGTTTCTTTGAGAAGGAGTTAATTAGTTGATTCAGAAAAAAAAAGGAATACATTGAAGAATATCTTGACTTTTAATCATGTCTACTTCCATATCTTCTTGATATAGAGTCTCGAAATGGAGGAATTCCCCATGCTTAATATCCTCAAAGTAATCCAATCTCGGCCTTCCTTTACAAATGATTTTCTTTTCTCTATTTCAGATTTTGGCTGGCCTCTGGATGCTTGTGGAAATATGATGTGTTTTTATTTTCAACTTCAAGCCATAATATCATCTATTTTGATCTCCACATTTCGTCTTCTCATCTACTTGCTGAAAATATTTGTCGCGTTACTTAATTTTATTTTTCAATATGCCAAGTCTCCACCCAATTGCTTTCAATAAGGCTCTAGTGAGCTTCTATTTTCTTAACTATATCCATCATTTTTTCCCAAGTGGTTGATAACTCTCCTTCACCCATGTTCCTAGACTTTCTTTATTGCTTTCAGTTTGGATTCCCAAACATAGGAAGGAGATCCATTAACTAGGATCTTCCATGTCTTAGATATTAACTTTGTTTCTCCCTTTTCCATTAACCATGGAGGGTTCAATAAAAAATATATTGGACCAAGATCTTCCTTGTTATCTATCACCAAAGAAATGGGATGGTGGTCAAAATCTCCTTGTGGCATGATTGATGAATTTTAGTATGTTCCCTTCAAAATCCAACTACTATGTATTAAGAAGGGATCCAATCGGGAAGTTATCTCGTGATCACTGCTCCTTCAATTTGACCATGTGTATTTTCCTCCTTTACGGAGGATATCCATTAAATTCCAATTTGAATTTATGTTTTCCATTCGTTCTCTAAAAGGATCTCAGACTGGATTTCCCCCTTTCTTCCTAAGGATATGAGAATTGTGTTGAAATCCCCCCTATAATGAAATTATTATGCCAAGAAATATTTTTAAGAAAGATGAAAGAGTCCCAAAATTTCATATTTTCCCCATACAACACTGATGCATATACATTGATTACATAAATTTTATCACTCATATATTTTATTTCTAAATGCATTGGAATCCCAACTATGTTTTAATGTGATCTAACATTTTAAAATGGGAAATTAACCAAAAAGTACCATTTCACCAATCAGGATCCTTTGGAGTCTTGTGAAAATTCTATATTTTTGTGATAGAAAGTTTTAGCTACATTAATATTTTTTCAAGCTTGGTTTCCTACATAAAGAGAATCTAGGTCCGCTTCTACTTCACCAAAACCTTATCTGAAAAGGATTTTAGAGGGATTATCGAACCCTTGAGATTCCATGATAAAGATATCATCATTTTCTAAGAGTATTTATATGGAAACCTCCTCTTGCTTCTACTACTTTTGAAACTTTGAGTGCCATCATTTTCAGTTTTTTTTTAATTACTAGTTGGTTTCCCAATTCTTTCTCTTATTCTGCCTCTAGTTCGTGAGCGATTTTCTTGAAGGGAATTCCATTATTTTTCTTTATCCTTTCTTCCTCTTGCCTACTAATGTCATCTTCATAGATTAGGGTTTGTGTCATATTATTGGTTATCATCCTCGGGGGATCTCCTTTTTCCCTTACAACTTGATTTCCTCCCTCGGTATCTTGTTTGGACGATGAGCTCCCAACATTTCTTTCTAAGAAAGTTTGAGTCTCTATAAGATCCAAATCTGAGGGTTTTGGTTATGATGTATTCTATTAATTTATTACCTCCTTTTCATTCCTTATTTCCCCTTCTTCATATTATAGATCTATGATTCACTCCTGGGGAGCTCCTTCTCTTTTGAATTTCTTACTTATTCCTCATTTTCTTCTTGATTATGCAAAATATCAAATTTATTTGTTGAAGTTGATGCATCATTGTTTCCTTGTGAAATTTGGGATTTATTTTTCATCAAATTTTCCTTATTCCCACCTTTATTTTGAATTTTTGATTGCTCCTCTTATCCTTTCATATGATTTGGCACCTTCTTTATGGAAGTCTCTTGTAAAATGGCCATATTCATGAAAGATTCAACACTTGAATGGGATTTTATCATAATCAAGGCTCTGGAAATGAGTCCATCCACCTTGAGTGAGATTGGTTTTTGAAGGCAGAACCTTCTCCAGATCTACTTCCACACATATCATGGCACGGGAAAACTGAGATCCTTTGGGTTCAACCCTGCAATGAAACCAACTCCAAAAATAGAATAAATGAGAGATCAATGCCTTATAATTCAGCCACTTCGAGGGGGCAACCTCATTCACATTACATAAATGAAAAATTCTTGGATGTTCAAATGAAAAAACCTCATTTCTATATATAGGAGTCCATGGGGTCAAAATATAATCCTAGTCGACCTAACAATAATAATGTACGTAATAATAATAATGTAAGGGCACAATAATAATAATATGGGGGTTACAGGGATACAACAATGACGATAATGGGGCTACACTAATGACAATAAGGGACTACACTAGTAATATAGGGATGTAACATGTCCCTCCCCTTCAAAAAAGTGTTTTCCTCAATGCTTGAGTAGCTCTGGATTCTTCTGTATAAAATTCTCATCCTCCCATGTTGAATCTTCAGTGGGTAAGTTCTTCCACTTGATGAGATAATCTGAAATTGATTGATTTCGTAGCTTTTGAGTTCTTGTTTCCATGACTGCTTCAGGTTCCAATATCATTTTTCCTTCCTCATCAAGTTCTGGAAATATTGTTTGAACTAGAAGTTTGTCACCTATAACCTTCTTTAAGCATGAAACATGGAAAACTGGATGCACTCAGGAAGAAGCAGGAAGATCTAATTTGTATTTAACATAGTACCAATATTTTACAACACCTTTTAAGGACCATAGTCCTTTGGCGATAATTTATTATCCTTCTTAGATTACTTGAGGGAAATTTGTTTGTATGGTTGTAGTCGTAAAAATACCTAGTTGCCTGTTGTTTCATTCGATTTTGCGCCAAAATTTAGGTTATCCTTTAAGAGTTGGACAACTTGTTGTTGATGCTCAATGTGATCTTCCACTGCTTGAACCATAGAATTTCCTCTTAAATATGTTGTGATGGACGGTGTATGATATCCATAAAGTGCCATAAATGGGGTCATTTTTGCTGCAGTATGGAAGGAAGCGTTATACCAACATTCAGCCAGAGGTAACAACTTGACCCTGTTATCCTCCTGTATTCTACAGATTAACTAGGTAGCTATGGATTTATTACAATCAGCTAAAGATAGCATTCTTTGTCTATCGTCTATCTTTAGAAATCTCACTGCCTTCATTATATTCATAAAACCTTTGCCCTATCTATCAGTTTTCCATCTCAAAGTCACCCTGTTGCTCTTAAAAGACCCATTATGGGCTTATAACTCTCATTTTAATCCTTCTTTCCTACCTAAAGCCTCTTTTCCCATGTTCCCCAGGTTCCTCAAGAAGTGATGGTATCAAAACTATATTTGTAGGCTCATTAGATAATTCAAGTACATTGGATTTTGGATCTTCAATACAACATGATTATGATAAGCATTTTTCTGGCTCCCCAAAATGCTTGGATGTTTTAGGAACTTCTTTTCCTTTGCTAGAATCTGGCTTAGATGTAATAGAATGTCAATACATGGTTATTCAAGAAGGACCTAAAATTTCCAAGGAGGATTATCTTCTCAGTTCAGAACCTGCAAGTGAGAAAAATGGGACAAATTTTAGTACTTTTGTAGAAGTGTTGGAAGATTTATCAGTAGAAAGTACTGATGATGTAAACTGTGTATTCCTGAATGAAAACAATTTATAGTAAGGGAAAGAGGAAAATCTTGGTCTTGTATATGACACATGTTATAAACTTGATAGTCCATTTGAGTGCCAAAGTAGTGATTACTTGCAGGAAAATGACATGGAGGAAGCACACAAGGCCAAACATGAAGAAAGTCTATCAGAAAATATTGATGGAATATGGAAAAAAGGTAAGGTGAACTGGACAGAAATGAATGAACTTGAAAGGGCTATACAGAAATTAGAAAGCAACACTGATGATTGTTGTAAAGAACTGCAGGCACTTAGAGATTTAAAAAAGGTGGCCAGAGAGGGTGGAAAGATGAGTTGAATTTTATGGTGGAAACTACAGAAGATTTTGAAGATGCTACTATATGTAATAATTAAATCCCAAAGTTGTCAAAGTGAACATGTCAAGCCTCAATGAGCAAAAGAAAAGCCAATTCCATGATTTCAACAACCTAGAAAGCAAAAAGTGTCAAAGAGTATCAGTGAGAATAGAAAAAAGACTTCAAACATTAGAAAGTGGGTTTTTCAAGTTAAATTAAAACCAAAAGTCTATAAAAGCCCACCAAACACTTTAAAAGAGTAACTTTTTCCTTTCAAAACATCAAGATCATTCAGAAAAGGAAAATTTTGTGATTTTTTGAGCGAAATTATGCTAAGTTTCTTGGCGATGCGCACTCAACACTTAGCATTGCGTGTTTGCACTGGCGCTGTGCGCCTATACCTTGGCGCTGCGCCCTTGCCCGAAATATTCAGCGCAATTTGTGAAGGCATTGCATGCCTATATACTGGCGTTGCACCCTTGCCAAAATAACCCCGTGTAAGTAGCATTGGAGCTGCGTGCTTGGGTTGGCATTATCCCCTCAGCCATTGTCGCTGTGTACCTAGAGAGAGAAATTTTGTAGGGGTTGGGGCCATTCAAACAAGTTCAATACTTCTTCAAATTTCTCCTATCATCCTCCAAAAACTTCTAATTAGTAAGTACACGTCATAATCCCTTGCTTTGAAGCTATTTGGTCATTCTTGAATGAAATGATGTGTAACCCTAACTGAAACCCTAATTTCAGTTTGTGAGACACTTGTTTCATCCTCCTAAATAGAATATGAGTCAAAGACAAGTTAATTTCATTGATTTAGGGTTTTAATTGAATTATTTTTCCCCTTAACTCATTCCCTTAATTTGTTCCAGTCGCCATTTCATTCCCTTCCCCTCATCTCATTTCACTTGTACCCTAAGGTTTTATAATTCAGAGTTTAAAATGTCTGAGGCAGAAGATAGTGGTATTGAGAAACAAAGGCTAAGAAGAAATGACAATAAGGGAGGAAAAATAAATAGGTCTGAACCCATCACTACAAGAGAACTTATGTCCTCTCCTCTCATTGTGTCTTGCTTTAAGCATGTGGGTTGCTTTGTGTTTTGTGAGAGAGTGCAGCAAGTCCAAAATAACCTGGAGTTAACAAGACTGTTCATCATCAATCTACATGACAAGAAGGTCAATCTTGTCAGTGTTACTTTTGAGATGTCCACCAATTCTATTGCAGCTGCTACATGGATCCCTAGTGTGGGAGATAGGTGGTTAAACAGGAAAACTTGGACATGAGCTATTATGAGCCGTGCCTCAAACCTGGGTACAAAGATCACACCAAGTCCATTTTCTCTTTTTCTCATCTCCTTGACCGAGATGTGCCCATGATGAGGATAATGATGAAATACTTCACTTGCAAGGGAAGGTTTTCCCGCTTCTATTCATACCATATCTGTCTTCTTATGCATTTCACTAGAGTTATAATGTTGCATTTGCCTTATTATCTTTTCCGTAGCATTGATAAGATGGCTTAAGTTGTGCAAAAGAGATATTACAATCAACAAATGCACAACCTATTTTATCATTCACTCATCAAGATGGTGGTCATGCATCAAATTTAGCAGAAAAACATTTCATTGGATGCATTCATTTCCAATGAGGTTTTCACTAGTCCCCCTGGCCATCATTAACAGGATATTCCTTCATCTTCTCATCCTACCATATCAACTTCTCCATCACATCCCATCGTTCATACATCATAATACACTCACATCCAGTCACCTCATATTAATCCTACCCCATCACCTGTCTACAAGATTTCACCATCACATCATGATATCGGAGCATCAAGCAGTGAAAGAGACATTGAGGCAGATGACACTAAAATGACTGATATTGAGCCAATTTCCTTGAAATATCAAAGTGGCCAGAGGCATGTGGTTGCTTCACATGGTGTGAAAGGGGACATGCCTTCTTCATCAACAAAATAGGTTGATAAGGGCAAGGAAAAGGTTACAGAGCATTCCATTGTTGAGGAGGAGGTCAAACATGAAACTGAGCAAGAATTTTAGTTGATTGAGATTGATGATGAGGATGAAGATAGAGCTACTAGTGCAGTGATTAGAAGAAAGGATGCCAAGATTAGTGAGTTTCAAGCTAATATTGATAGATCACAGTACGTGATTGACTTTCTTGAGCTAGAGAATCAGCAGCTAAAGACAAAACAGACCATTAGTGAGGTCATGGCAATCAGAGCTCAGAGAGAGGCAGGAAAGGCCAAGGCTTTGCTGGATGAGACCTTGGGTAGTTTTGATGACGGTGATGATAAGGAAGGCCAGCTTCTTAGACAGAGATCGAGGACCATTGGAATGAAGAGGGATTTAGCCCGAGAAAGGCAGAAAGAGGTAGAATTGGTAAAGCAACTTACTCTAAGTGAGTTGCTTGCCATAGAGATTGGCGGAGACAGAGAGTATTGGCTTGAGAGAGCCAATTTGCATTTGCATTGCCTACTAGAGAAGGCAAAGAGAGACACTGATATTTAGAGGAATATGGTGAAACATTATGCCATGAGAAATATGATTGCAAGGGCCAAGCTCAAATGTGCCCATGCAAAGATTTGAGCTTTAACCAACTCAAAGGAGAAAGAGAAGCTCAATATTCTTTCTGAGGTGTCCCTCCAGGCCTCTAACCCTTGATCAGCAATAAAAATTCCAATTTTGGCACTTTTGTGCACATTTTGATTTTTGGGACAGTTTAACATGCAGAAATTGTGCTAAACGCTTAGTGCCACTGGTGCTGCGATCTTTTTTGGGAAATCCAAATGAAAAATGGTCAGCATATTCATGTTCCTAATGAAAATTACATCAACCTTAGAAATTTTCAGGAGATTTGGAGTAAGACTGGTCCCTCAAAAAGGCCAAAAGCCATCAAAAAGTCATGTTTCTGCCCTATTTTTGGCCTTGGCGCTGCTCGTTTACTAGTCTTCAGATAACATGTTTTTGATAGGTAATATGGGCACCATTTTGGAAATTGAAATCATATTTTGAAACTAGACTCATAGACCTTTCTAATGAGACATAATGGAGCTCATTGACCTCCAAAGTTGGCTGCAAGACAAGCCATTTTTTCTTTCATGGCACTACGCATTTGCACCGGCGCTGTGTGCCTGTACCTTGGCGCCATGGCCTTGCCAGGAGTTGAATAAAGACACCAGAAGTTATTACGAAAGTTAGAGATATTTCTCATCTACCTAACAGTTATTGAAAAAGTTATTGAGAGGCCTTAAATTCAAATGTTTCCATAAGTTAGCTCAAACAATGAATTTAGGAGTTATTATTATAGTGAATCACTTTCAAATATTTTTCCTTAGGCCTTGCATGGTCTCAAAGGTAAAAAATGCATTAACTCTATAATAAATAACATCTAAAACCCTAGCTTGGAATCACCTCCTCATTTTGTAGATAAATACTGCATGTATGCTTCATGTTTTTTGTTGGTTGGTTATTGAGTTGAATACTTCATAGACTCTGAGTTGTAAAGAAGTTGGATTTGAAGTGTTGTAACTATTTTGGAATGCATATCAATGGAACAAGCTGTGTAGTCAATTTAGCATCCTAAATTGCTAACCTAAATTATCAACCAGGGCTAGTAAACTGATGAAGTGTGGTGCACTATATGTGCTTAAGTGACCTCTTCCTTACTTCGTTGTATGTGTTTTTTTTTTTTTAATTGTTTTTGGGAACAGAACATTCTAATCCTAGCTTGCAAATCAACATGAAATATAACACAAGACATTACAACTTAATCTGATTCATTTAGTTCGAGATTTGTTGGAAGAGCTTGTGAAAAAGATTAATTTTCATGCAATGAGGATCTTCTATCAAACTTAAAAATGCAATGAAATGACAGAGCTGAAATAAATGTAATCTACCTCCAGAGTGCTCTAACTAAATTAACATGCAACTAGTCTATGGAATTCTACAGCCCATCTTGTTCATGATGAATGATATTTTGGAAGAGTTTGTAAAATAGTCCTGGCTGTATTATCCAATGCAATTGAACATAAACGTAAAACTGAAAGAAAATACAATTAAAATCTAAGACACCACAACTATTTCTTACTCATTGTTATGATATTTTGGAAGAGCTTTGTAAGAGTAAGAATGGCTATGCCACTTAGTGTAAACAAGCAACTAAAACCTAAAATACCACAGTTATGCCTTATTCATCATAATGATATTTTGGAAGAGTTTATTAGAGTAAGTCTAACTGTGATAATTAATGAAAGGAATTGCAACTAAAAATGCTAATTAACTCAACATAATACAACCAAATCTTTTTCATCTAATAATGATATGTTGGAAGAGCTTTTTTTAAGAAAAAGAATGGTTGTAAGATAATGAGGATCTTTTAATCTAATTACAAAATAGAAAATGCTAATTAACTCAACATAATACAACCAAATCTCTTTCATCTAATATTGATATGTTGGAAGAGCGTTTTAAGAAAAAGAGTGATTGTAAGATAATGAGGATCTTTTAATTAAACAAATAATGCAAGACATGATTTAAAAGCTAACAACACATAATTAAAAGCTACTTATCTAGAAATCATGTAGAAGCTTCCTTGGATAGCAGGGGCCCTCTGCTACTAATTTGGTGAAGTTATTCAGCTCCTTAAAGTTGTAATCAAAACATCATCAAAGAACTGAATTTCTCTATTGAAAAGAACTCACAAATCTACATCCCATTCCATCTTAAACTTTGTTACAAAAGACTCTCTATTCCTTTCTCTCCTTCTCCTATTTTCTCATTACCCATGATAGGAGAAAGCTTCTCCTATTTATACAAAATATGAGAAGTTATCTCATTAATGGGAGTCCATGAATCTCTCCCTCCAACTCTAGAGTTACAATCAAAATAGGAAATGATAAGACACATGTCTTTCTAGAATTTCAACACAACTAAGAAAGGAGACACATATCCTCTTAGAGTTTCAATACAACAAGGAAATGAGACACATATCCTCTTAGAGTTTCAATACAACAAGGAAATAAGACACATGTCCTCATGATCCCATGATATTCTCCAACCAAATTCGAATTTGGCCTTAGAGTGCCACATAAGGGTCTTCTAGAAGTCTCCTTTTGACCTACACATGTCACAAAACTCATAACACATATATAGATATATGAAACTATGTTAATTTTCTAGTTTCTAATCATAAATTCACTTTAAACACATAAAATAAATAACTTTGGAAGAAAAGGATCCTAACCCATATATTTATGAAAATGGTTACTTGATGTAGGGTTTTAGGTCATATGGCTATGAAATAAGAGCTAAATGGTTATGACATAATGGAAATATGTATGAATATGGAAAACACTTTTGAGACTCAACACAAGCATACTAACATGATTCATGAACTTGGTTAAATGGTGATGTTATTTTGATTTTGTAATGGTTTCCTTTTTTTTTCCATTTTGTATATCAGTTTCCCTTATAAAAAAACATAAAATTTAGGTTAAGATATGTTTTCAAACACCTTAAGTCTGTTTTCTTTCTGTTATTTAAATGTTTTTCCTCTACTAGGTCTGATTGGAGAATTTAGGAGTTCCCTGCTCTCCATTTCCACCTAGTTTGTTTTCTTGAGATTAACTTAGTAGAGTCTAGCCAAAGAAGTTTATGGTTTTCCCTGTCCTTTGGTTCTGCTTGAAATTTTGTTCTCAAGGCTTTCTTTGAAGTTTACTTACTAGAGTTTGGCTAAAGAAGTTTATGGTTTTCCCTGTCCTTTGGTCTATCTTGAGCAGTCACTTTAAAGGTCTTTGAAGTCTGATTGAAGAAGTTAGGAGTTTCCTTGCTCTTTAATCATTACATAGTTGTTATCTTAATTCTCTCTTTGTCTGAAAGAGAATAGATAGAGAATTTAGGAGTTCCCTGCTCTCTAGGATTTGTTGGATTGTTGTCTTAAAGGTTACTTGGTAAAGTCTGGCCAAAGAAGTTTATGGTATGCCTTGTCCTTTGGTTCTTTCTTAAAAATAATAACCTTAAAGAATCTTCTTGTTCTAGTACATGTTAAAAGATTTTTAATTTCCCTTTAAGCTACTAAACTCACAACTTAGTGTTCATTTCACACCCACATAAGCTATTAAGATCCATTTGGCTTTGTTAACTTTCTCTGTGGAACACCCTTGATTTGTTGTTGTACTCTTGAAACCTTTCACACACTCCATATCCCAATAGTTTGAATTTCTCTTACTCTATCTGTTCTTCTTAACAAGCAACCAAACAAAACAAAACAAAACAAACAATCCCTATCATTTTAACTAGCCTAAAATCAGCATCCTAAATCAATCAAGTTATATCTTTTATACAAATATAGAAAGAGCCCTCTCTGAGTCCATGAAGGCTAGGTCCTCGGACTTCAAAGTTGGTTTGATGTTACCATTGTTTATTTGGTCTTACCAATATGAAAAATTACAGGGACCTAACATAGTGGTGACCATACTGGGGAGACTTATTGAACATATTAGTTTTATATAAGGAACTCATAAAACCCAAAAATATCTCAAGATTGGTATCCAATTATTGATGGTGGACAACAAACAAATCCTCAAAACATTTAACATCATCCACCTGGTGAATCCACTGGTTTTCAGTAGGCCTGATGATTCCATTGGTTCCCACAGACTCCACTGGGAATGTATTAATCAATCCTAATAGTATAAAAACTAGTCACATACTGTGTGAATTCAGTAACATTACAGATTGGTATGTTTTCAAACTATTACAAGTTTTCAACCTCTCTATATTTTGGGTATGAAATTTGGCTTCACAAAGAATCTGCAACAGATCTCACCCTGACCCAAATCCTCCTGCTATAGTTGATGACCCAGAAAGAATCTTAAGAAAAACCTCTAGGACTGAAGATTCAAATATTGTCAGACCAATTCACAAAGAAAGTTCCTTTCCTGAAAACCTTACATCCTTGCAAGATACCCAGTTTGACTTACATCATAGAAGAAACCTATTCAGAACTATGTATCAAAGTTGGATAGACCAGAAAAACCTTGAGCTTACCAGCTTATAGTAGAGTCCTAGTAGAGAAGCCTCTCCTTCCACTCCTCCTGATCTTCAACTTCTCCAACACTTTGACTCCTTTCGTTCCAAATCTGCTCACTATCAGCTAACTGGTCCAAGTACATCTGTTACCCCCACTCATACATCCATTTTTCAAACCCCTCCATTTCATCCTCCACCTCCACTCATAAACCCTCCTCTTATAAATCCTCCTTGGGTTCCTTTACCTCAAAACAAGGCATCATGGTATGCCCCATTGTTACTACCACGACCTTTACTACCTATGCCACAAGACTATCACTCTAGAATCCCTCACTTTAATGGGATTGATCCCACAATTACCCAACATCATGTAGACAAGATGAATGATGCTTTTGATTACCAAGAATTAGAATATGAGACCATACAAATGAGAATGTTTGCCCAATGTTTAAGGGGAGACGCGAAGAAATGGTTCAAGATCTTAACCCCTAATAGCATTCATGATCTCTCTTCCCTTCATCAAGTATTCACCTTCATCAAGTATTCATAAACAAGTGGGAGACTAAGAAAAATCCTCTTCAAATATTATTAGAGTATGAGAACCTGTTGTGCTATACAACAACCCCCATTTATTTTTGATAAATAGGGACCCTTTAGAGATAAATAGGAAAATCCGTTTTAAAATTTATTTTAAAAACACTTAGAAAATAAATTTTCTGCCTAAAATGCACAACCTATCACATGTTTTATCCTTCAAAAAGAATCCTAAATCATAAAATCTGCGAATTTTGAAATGCGCTCTTTAAAAAGCCTTTCCAAAGAAATAAAAATATTTACTTTTTTGCATCGCACTTGATTTAGTTAAAACTTAAAAAAAAACAAAGTAATATAAGTTACAATGGCTGCGGATCTGACGAAGCGAATAAACTCAAGATTATAAATCCTTTTTTGCTATCACATCCACTTTAAAGCTTTCACAAATCACATCGCGTGCGAATTATAATGTAGACTTAAACGTATATTTTAAATCTTGCGATCTGCGATTTGCGCAGATCGCATTTCGCAACATTTATGAGACAATCACGAAATATTATAAGGAATCATCGTGATTTGCGCATTTAATGATATCAACGTGTGAAAAGCAACTTATGTCATATCAAATTTAATTTTAGATCTTAACGACTTTAAACGATTGATAAGTATTGTGTGCAAAGCCATGTTAAGAATTAAATTTTGAAATCATAAGGAATTATGAAGAGATAATTGATAAGATTGACAGTTTTTCATGTGAGTTTGAAATAAATCCCTAATATATCTTTGTAAATGCTCATTATATGATATATTTCACTTTTCTCTCAGGAAATCAATTATCGAGATAAGAAATTCAGATATGAGTAAAAAGGGTAAAGATGTGTCTCAAGCATCATATTCAGAGGATACAGATATGCCTTCATTATTTTCAGACAATGTCTGTAACAAGGATTGTGGCACTTCTTCATGGGAAGCTATGTACAAAATTTTTGAGGATGAAGGACCAAAGGTGATGACAAAAACATCTGCGACAAGTACTGATTCCACGTCTGATGCAACCCTTTTTGATGTTGCATGCTCGTTTATTCACAGAATAGCTGCGAGACCGAAGATTATTCCTTACACGGATATGGTTAAGTGGGCAGTTGAGAACTTAAATATTGAAGATAGAGTTTTCAAGAATTCCAGAGGAGAGATTATGGGCTCTTTCAAAGCCAAATATTTGACAGCCATGTATCATCTACCAGCTCCACAACAAAAGTATGATAATATATATGTGCAAATGTTCAGATCTAAACATCCAGATCTTATCAAGGTCATCCATGAATGGAAAGACAATGAAGGGAAATCGAAGCAGGATAAATCTGGTACATACCCCATTTACAAAAATCCCTTACCCTTATTGCTATGTTGCTGGTATGTTGTGTAGGCTATTTGCCAAACCTGATAGTACTAGGTCCACTAGAGATTGGGTTCCCTTAATTGACGCAATCGTCAATTCATCCATTTTGAATTGGGCAGACCTTTTGTCTAATTATTTAGCCAAACATATTGCCGAATATAGGAATAAAAAGAGTGCTTCATCCTAAGAAAATTCACCCTTTTACACATCTGCTTTTGTTATGGATTCCATCTGTTTCACTTCTACATTTCCAATCATTGGTTGGAAATGGAACATTAAAAACCCTAACCCAATTCACATATACCAAGAAGAACTCTTGGACTCTAAATTCCACCTACATTTCTACAAAGTCTGTTATAGAGTCATGTTGCCTATGTATCAAATGATTTTCAATGAAAATATCCCTAGGGTTTCCAAATAAGTCAGTAAAGATATTCTTCCTAGAGATAGATGGTTTGTTGAAGAGAAATTAACATATGTTCGACTATTTGGAAGTTCTTCTCTTCCACATTTTTTTCCATACTATGTTCGAGTATTTGGAAGTTCTTCTCTTCCACATTTTTTTCCATACTATGTTCCAGATAGACTGTTTGGGAGAGAGATATCTCAATGGTGTCACAAAGCAGTTAAAAGATGTTAAAAAGGATATTTGGCCTTCTTTCCCTCTATAGTGCGGCACCTTCGCTTTGGATAACATCAAGCATACATACAAAGAGGTTCCTAATATTCAGATGTTGAAGCTAGAAATCATGCCAGGAAGATTATATGACCCTGACAATGTAATTAAAAATTACATGGAAAAACTAAAAAAAAAAAGCCTTTCATAAAAGAATACAAATTTGATGACTTCTTCCAAGGAGTCAAATATTTTTCTGATATTGTTAAAAGGATTTCTAGTCAATTAAGTCAAGAAGTGGTTGAAGCCTTTCAGGTATATAGAAATGAGAGATTGAAAAATGTCCCTTTGAATTTGTTAGTTATTGAAGAAGAAAAACATACTCCAATTGTAAGCCTCGATGAATAAATGAAATATGGCTCTGAAAATGAAATTGGTTAGTCTCAACAACACTCTGATAAGTCATATCAATATGAGGATGAATCTGAATCTATAAAAGCAAATTTGGAAATCGACCAAATTCTTCAAGAAATAGAGTTGCAAGAGAAAACAAAGAAGACTAGCACTGAATCAAATTTAGAGGCAGTTCAAAAGGATTAGAACACGGTAGTTCAGTCTAAATCATCTCAAGGTAAAGACTTGGTGAATGAATGGGAACAATTTTCCCAAGCAATAAGCACTCCTAAAGAAAAGGTCAATACTGACCAAGAAGTAAGTTTTCAAATGCCAGAGCCTTCTCAGAAAATAGTTGAAACTGTCAACCCTCTATAGAGAATCCCGGCAACACTAAGAAAAGAAATCATTCTGGCTTACTCTACAAATCAAATCATCCTACAGATTGAATACATTCCATCATTGGATATTTTCTACAGTCCCAGCCATAGAGCTGTGGTTAAAAGGAATAAGAGGAAAATAACTGATGAGACTACTCCTAAAATGATAGATGAATTAGTTGATGTCCTTTGGAAGGATTCATTAGAGGATCCCACTGATCATCTGACTAAATTGTCACAATATGCAGGAGCTTATGCCACAACCACTGTAGATAAGGCAACTGAAGTTAGAACCTTGTTGAAATAGAAAGAATCTAGAATATTAGAGTTAGAACAGATGTTAGATGCAGAGAAAGTCAAGACTACTGAACAAATCAGAGAAAGTTCATCACAGTTCCATAAAGATATTGAAAATCTTAAGTTAGAACATCACGCAGAGCTTAAAGAGAAATAGACACAGCTGTAAAAAGCCACGACAGAGTTATAGAATCAATCACAATAAAAAAAGTTCATTAAAGAAGCACTTGAGATAAATTATTTGATAAAGAAACAGCAAAAAATATTTTTTCATAAAGTTGCTACGATTGATTCCTATTGTGATTCCAATAAAATAATGATTCAGCAAATTGTAATCCAAAAACTAGAATGTGTGAAACTTAAAAAGAAAATTGAAGAACACTTTCAGTGGAAAAACTCAGATATAGGAAAGCAAGCTAATCTACCACAAATAGACAAGCTTCACAGGGAATTATTATTTACAGAATGGGAAGCACAAATCATCTGAATAGAGAGAGCAACAACCAAGACATTCAGCAAATCAAATGAGGTTATACATCTCTTATGTGACCAATTGTTTAAAACATGAATTCTTGAAGAAAGCACGTCTGATGTGTTTTCAATAACAAAAGAAGTAGAATTAAAATGGACACAGAGAGAATAACAAATGTAGAAGAAATATTATTAAAATTGCAGCATGTAATTTATGCTTTAACAAATAAAATTGTCGACTGTTCAAAATAATTCAAGCTTTAACAAATGAAATTGAATAACATTGTTGACGTAGAAACAATGCAAAATATCCGTGGTCACTCATCTTTATTGTCACCTTAATGTGCAGCAGAAGAAGACACTTCAAACTCAAAACGACCATCGATCACAATAACCAAACAGACTCAAAACGACCATCGTTCGTTCTATCGATGACGATGGGTCAGAAAATGTACCACCTATAATCGCAATACGTAAACGGAGAGCTAGAGCTAACGATTGAACGGCATTGCGCCATAGTGCCTAGTACTGCAATCGAAATACATAATGGGAGAGCTAAAAATTGAACGGCATCGCATAGTGCCTAGTAATAGTAATACTGACAAACAGAACAAGAACAGGAACAGGAGGTGGACTTAGCTAGACAGAGGAGGAGGATTTAGTGAAAGGGACCCGTATGATGGGAACAGAACGAAGAGGATGAACCATTTCGCAGGACAGCTTAAGAACCTCGGACAAATCAATTGGATGTTCAGCATGAGGAACCCATTGAAAATGATGGAGCAGCTTAGCCACCCACAGATTAACAGTGGCAAGGCCCAGAGCCTTCCCCGGGCACACACGGCGACCAGCACCAAAAGGCGCAAGCCTCAGATCATTACCCCTTACATCCACGTCTTCCCCGCCTTCGGACACCACAAACCTCTCCGGACGGAACTCATGAGGTGATTCCCAAATGTTGGGGTCGTGAGTAATCGACCACATATTCACCATGGCAGTCGTGCCCGCCGGAACAGTACACATTCCATCGGCTATGTTGATGTTGACATCTTCAGTGGAGAGACGCGCCCATGATAGGAGCGGTCCAGGTGGATGCAATCGCAACGCCTCCTTCACCACAGCCTGGACGGGCAGCTTAGGGATATCTGAATCCGTCACGCTGCGCTCTCGCCCCACTACTGCGTCCAACTCTGCCTGAGCTTTCTTCTGGGCATCCGGATTCAGCACCACTTCTGCCATGGTCCACTCTGTCAGCAGAGCCGTCGTGTCTGCGCCGCGAAAAATCATCTCCTGCATAAGTTAGAAGAAAACTTAAACTTAGTTAATGGGGAGTCCGAGTCCGCAAAGGCAAGCAAACTCACCTCATTCATAAACTAAAATAAAATACAGAGATCAGATCAGAGTGTGAGAAAACTAAAATATCAGATCAGATCAGATCGTGTGAAAATACCCAGAGAACAGCGATCATATCCTCCTCATCCACCTTATCTTCTCCATGCAACGACAGCAGAACGTCAACAAAATCAGATTCAGATTGATCACCGGTTTCGCTGTTCCGCTCTGCACTTCGGTGCTCTTCGATGATATTTCTAACGAAACCTCTCACACGCGGCACCAGGCGGGCGCAACGAGCATGGATTCGAAGAGGGTCAAGCGGTCGCAGCCATGGTAGATGATCCGCCCAGTTGAACGCTCCCAACAGCTCGAAACCCTCATCCACCATCTCCCGCAGCTTCTTCACTTCTTCACAGCTACATGACATATCGAACCTCCTTCCAAAAACGCTGCCCATGATATTGTTCAGCGCAGCCCCTTGCAAGTGTGGTCGAAAACTTACAACACCCTTACACTCATATTCCTTTTGGATATCGACAAGCATTCCCAGAGCATCAGCCTGGCGACCAGGCTCGTGAGCAGCGATTCTGCACGGAGAAAAAAGATGAGTAGAAGAAATTCTCCTCCGCAACCTCCAGTAATCTCCATTGGGTGCGAAGCCAATGGCCCGCCCGAACAACAACTGCTCCGCAAATTGCTTGAGGGGTCTGTTGGCAAAATGAGGGGAGTTGAGCAGCTCTCAGGCCACTTCAGGATCCGATGTAATAATTGCGGGCGTGGAGCCTAAGCTAAAGGCCATAAGCTTCTTGGCACCATGAAGACGAGCCAAATATTCGACCTTGCGGTGAGCGAGACCGATGCTCATGTCCATTAGACTTCCGATAACGGGCCATCCTTTGGGACCAGGAATTGGCACGTGGCCACACCTCTTATGTCTTCCCGCCCATGCACAGCCTCGAGGGATCAACCATGACACCAAAACAGCAGTGACAGCAGCGCAACATACAGAGGCCACTGATCCAACCCAAAAATATCCTGAGAGTTCAACAAGAAACGACTGCAACCATTTCTAAAGAGGAGGACATAGAGCCACCATTCCCCTCCTCCGGAACTCCCAGGATTTTCCATCTCAAAAGTGGATGGCTGGATGAGAAACCAAAGCTACAAAATGGATGGCAAATAGAGAAACCAAAGCTACAGAGAAGAAGCGTGCAACCAAACCAAAACAGAAACACACACACTGAAATGAAATGTGAAGGACTTGATGTGGATTTACAGTTGGAAGGATTCCATGCCATCAACATAGAGGAAAAAAATTCTCTTGCAACTCCCGCTAGATGCACATGCATTTACATCTTGATAGTTGTGCATGGAGTTTCCATAATTCTAGTTTAATTATCAATTGTTATTGGTGGATGGATGGTGGAGATTTAATAGTGAGTTATAACGTCTTCTTTTTTCTTAATTAATGAATTTAATAAAAAAATAAATTTTATTATGCGCTAGCTATCTCTCATAAATTGCCTATTTCTTTACGACTCATTGTTGATTTTTATTTCGCTGCATCATCAACTTGGTTGGTCTAACATCAAAAGGAAAAAAGTCAATTCAAATTTGTTGCATTGAAATTGAAGTCAAATTCGTAAATCTAAATTCAATTCAGATTCACTGCATCAAATACTTTGTACTTTCATTTTGCTCATCATGAACTTACTTGGTCTAACCGCTCCACCTTTTGCAGCGTCTAAATAAAGAAAGCCAATTCAAATTTGTTGCATTGAAATTGAAGTCATTTTTTTTACATCTAAATTCAATTCAAATTCACTACATCAAATACTTTGTACTTTCATTTTGTGAACTTAGTTGGTCTAATCACTCCACCTTAAAATTTTAATATCAATTTGGTTTTATATTTAAAACTTTTGTCTTTTTCTCATAATATTTAAATATATTTTTTATTACATATTTGGATATCAAATATAATTTTTCTAATTCATATTTATATTAAAACATAAACTACTGCTTACATTATGGCAACATAAGATGAAGATAGATGGTATGGTTTTGGTAGTTATCTTTGGGGCTTAGGATGCATGACAAACAACCACAAAGAAGCTTATGCCCTCTACTAGGGGATTCACTTAGCCAAATAAAATTATGTAGCTTCTCCTTCCTTATTTAGCATATGGTGAAGGGCTCTTGTCCCAGGGAGAAAACATTATAAAGTATTATGAAAAGAGTTAGAAAAGCAGTGGAAGGGTTCTCTTCAATAGCATATTTCCATTTTCTCTATGATCTCCTTAATGATGTGGGCTTATGTGCTAATGAAGGGTGTAAATTAAGATTAGGAGATTTAAAAATAAATGGCCTAATGTTGCCATCTCCTATTCCTTAGAGCTAAATGGATAGACAATACACAATTATGGATGATTTCATTATCAATTACTTATAGTAAGACATATAAATTCTATTTTTTGGTTTTCTTATGGGTCACTTTTGTAAGGGATATGCCTACAAACCTTCATTTTTGTTATCGAGTTTAAAGAACTCACAATTTTTTTAAAGATATAGCTACATACTACATGATGCATTTAGCAAACACATTAAAAAATATAAATACAAAAATCTCATTTTAATGTATATATATATATATATATATGTAACCATAAAAAATAAATTTATTAATAATTTCATATCGAAATATATTTTAATCTAATTTTATAGTAAAAAGAATGGTATAAGTTTAATATAATTTCAAAATAAACATAATTACACATTCAAATATATATTTGAATGTTCATATATATATCTTAAATGAAAATTTAAACAATTTTTATTAAATATAAAGTACAATAAAATCATAAAAAATTACATAACCAAAAATATAACTTAAATTGAAATTTATTATTATTATTAAATACAAAGTGTAATAAAACTAAAAAATTAAACAACCAAAAATATAACTTAAATGGTAATTTAAATATATTAATATTTTCAAATCAAAATATATTTTTTATATAATTTAAAATTAATTTTAAAACTAAAATTATAATATTTCTAATTATATATTTTGGTGTTAAATGTATCTTTAATTTTATTTTTAATATAATTTAATAGTTTCACGTTCAAATACAATTTTTTATATAATTTTAAATTACTTTTACATAAAAATATAAAATTAAATTAAATCATAGCAATCTATATATTAAAAAATACTATATATAAATATAAAATCGTTCAAAAATATAATTTAAAATAAACATTACATTAATATATTTTTACATTCGGTAGATAGATTATCCATCACTCTAGAGGAAAAACTGATTGGGATCAGTAAGATGTTTGCTATGATTAGTTTCATAAATGCAAAAGTCATTATCGTTGAGCTTAAGCTTGCCTCTGAAGCATTTGGTGACAAAAATTTTAGAGAATGTTTGGTCCATCGCGATTTTGATCATGGCCAAGGTCGCTATAGAGCACTCTTGGAGTGGGTATCACCATTTGCATGATGTTCGACTTTCAAAGTTTGCGCAGTCATTTATGTTGTGGGGATGGTGGAGAGTTGTTTATGGATCACAAGGGCATAATGGCCTGGTCCATTCTGCACAAATTAGAGCGTGTATCAAATTGTAGGTGAGTTATCACTTCAACAAATCCATGTGATTAGCTTCCTCTTTAGCTCCCTCTTTTGCTTCCACTAACTGTTTTAGTGCATTTTTCTCGACCTTTTTGAAAAAATCAGAGCTATTTATTAGGATGGCACTGATTTTAGTGGTTTCTAGGCCGATCACAGACAACTGGCGCTAAAGTTGGTGTTATTTATCGTTTACTTTAGTTCCAACTTTAGCACCTAGTTTAGCCTTTCCTTTAGCTACTGATGTAGCTTCATGTATAGCTTCATATGTAACGCCCTATTTTCTCTCGACTATGGCATCACTTTTAGCATTATTTTTAGCTTCCTCTTTAATATCGTATTTTTCTCCTCGTTATGCCATTGGATATGACTCTTTTTTTCACACGGGTCGAGAACGAATTTTGTAATTAAGTTGGGGGGAGGAGTGTACGATAAGAAAAGATCGGAAATTATCATCCACCAAATGCAAAATACACGTATCCTAAATCAGTTTTTACCCAATGTCTCCCTTACTACTCTTGTCTTTTGTGAAAATCAATGTGACTACATGGAAATCATTCCTATTAGTTCTCATTTATCATTAAAATAATGTATTCATTGAAAGGGTAACCTTAATTATTCCATACCCATTGTCAAATTTCATTCGACTAGTATTCTCTACCCAACTGTTTGTATTGACCAAGTGTCGCCCTGTAACACTCTTTGAGCAGTTCTGAGTAATAACAATATTTGAAACAACCATGGGAGGAGCGACAGTTCATCATGAACCGAACTCTATTGATGCGCTGCTACACCATCGAGAAGCCCTAGAAATATTTAGGAATGTAGGGTGGTTAGTCTACTTTGAGAAGTTGCAGGGTTCCAGCGAACAGACTGCTATGTAATTCACACAGGCTCTACAAGAGCAGATTTCATAGGTTAGAGGATTCAGAATTGTTGTTGCAGTGTACATAATTTTCGGGGTGACAGGTTTACCTCAAACAGGGGCTTACTTGTTTTGTAGGAAAATAACAGTTCCAAAAACTAGCGCAACATTTTTACAGCGAGGAGAGGAAGTAAGAAGAAAGGGGAGAGGTATTGGTAGAACATCCCTTCCTCACCCTCATGATTATGTGTCTTTGTTTATTCATAATTTCATTAATTGTGAGGGATGTTTTGCGATAGTATGCAATTATCGGTTTCATTTATTGACACATCTTCTTATTGAACAACTATTAAATTTTCCATATTGTTTTCTAAAATATTTACAACATTTGGCACAGGCGATGGGTATAGCTAAACATCCAAAGAGTTTCTTAACCAATCATGCACTCATCAAGTTAATCATAATCCATTCACCGCAACAGCACAGAAGCACATGGACTAGTTTATTGCCAAAGTCACTTGCACCAGCCGCTGAAACAAAGGAAAGTGAAACTGAAGAATAGGAGGTAAGTATTGAAGCAGCACTAGTATATAGAGCAATTACACCTCCCAGAAAAACTAGAGCATCTTCACTTCCTAGACAAAGGAAGAGTGGTTTCACCTCGTAGACCTCGTCGCATAAATATTTATTCCCCAAGGAACATAGTTCCATAAGAACGTCGGTTGGTACATCCAGATAAGTAAAAAGAGCACCCACTAAAGAACTGTATGGATATATCCGGTGGTAAATCTGAGATAGTTATCATGGATGCCCTATTGAGGAAGAAGAGCCTAAGGAAGAGACTACTATAATAGGGGCACATGGAACGACATCATCTAAGGAAGGGGTTCTTGAAACAAAAATTCTCGGGAAATCTAAGGAAGTATCTGTAAAATATACTCATGTACAAACTTTGATGAAAAAGACGAAATTGAAGAAGCCGGAAAGTGAAGAGAAGGATTTAAGTGTTGAAAAAACACTAGAAGATAGAGCAGTTACACCTCCCAGACAAAGTAGAGTAGTTACACTTCCTTGACAAAGAAGAGTGGTTACACCTCCTAGACCCCTTCGCAGAAGCCCTAAGAGATGGAGCCTCATAAGAATATTTGTTGGTACATCGGCTAAAGGAAAGAGAACATGCACTAAAGGACCCATT
Organism: Pinus albicaulis; assembly: GCA_034641835.2. NCBI lineage: Eukaryota > Viridiplantae > Streptophyta > Pinopsida > Pinales > Pinaceae > Pinus > Pinus albicaulis. Next base: position 422,367,327 of record CM076569.1, on the reverse strand, counting down.
ATTGAAATAAGGGCTCTTAAACCTTACATTAGGAAATCAAAACCAAAGAAAACCATTGAGGAAAAACCACTTAGGAACAAAAGAGTTTTTTTATTCGTGGGAGGAAGATCTTAGCTCAGGGGGAACTGTTGGAGACGGTTCATGGTTGGGTGGAACATGCTTTGTTCCTGAATATTCCCTACGCATATTATTGCGGTTAGATGAATTTATGTTATGTTTTAACTATTGATTTTGAAATTATGTTATGTTTTACCTATTGATTTTTTAAATGGTTTAATGATGTTATGGTGAAAATGTTAAATTCAATTTATGGATCAGTTATAGAAAAGAAAACTTTCATGCATAGATCGAAAATTTTTTGAATTAATAAATTTTGGAAACATGTGGCTATTTTGTGGATTATATGATCTAGATTATATGAATTGTATTGTGTTACAATAACGAAGTTAATGGGATACGAAAGAGGATAAATTGTTATGAAATATACTATGTTTAGTTGTTGAGATAAAAATCATGTTGTATATGCATCCTCTTAGTACACACACACACACACACACAGATATATATATATATATATATATATATATATATATATATATATATCTGTGTGTGTGTGTGTGTGTGTGTGTGTGTGTGTGTGTGTGGAGAATTTCTCGAACTAATTACATAGTTTTGTATACTCTCTCTTTTGCACTAGGATAAATAATTATTGGTCCTTACTAACAGGTTTTAAATAAATGAATCAATGGAAGATAACAATACATTGTGCAACTAAAAAGAAATTAAGAAATTGGATTTGAGTTACATGTAAAGATATTTACTTTTGTTCCTTTTAAATTATATAGTTGAAGGGAATAATTATTGACGAAATATATGTTATCCTAGTAAGAATAGGGAAATATCCTTATCATCTCCTTAAGACAATGAATTGTGGATAAGAAACATGGAATATCTAGGTTATCCTTACAAACTAAACAGGCAACTCTTATGCTCGTAAGTCTATTTGTAGTGAGGGCATATTACAATGCATCCTTGTATGTGTGCACCTATGTAATTAGTCATCTAGTTCCCTAAATCATGTGATCGAGAGTAAAAAAACCCCGATATAGTGTAGCCTTTAGTTATTCATAACTAAACAGAAAGTGAAATTATGTAATATATAGAAATAATAGTACAAGCACACATATATGAATATTACTTGGCATAAGTAAGATTGTAAAAGAGCACAACATTCTGAAAGACGAAGTGGTACAACGATATGAACCAATTTTTCACCAAAAATAATTCGACAGAGTTGAGTAATCATCAAAAACAATAGCATGGTATACATGATCCTTTAAATTAAGTTCAATAGATATATCAAGTTCTGTAATACCATATAGAGTTATATAAGAAGTCTAATATGGAGAATTGAACTAGATGGAAGTTATGTGTGTGTGTGTGTATATACTCCTCAACTTAATGATTAGAAGAGTCAACATGTTGAACAAAGTAAAAGGGGAGTTCCTTTTTAAATACTCTAAAGGAATCTATACATCCATGCATGTTACAAGTATGCTTTTAAAACAAAGTTACGAGAATATTACTATAAAACAAGTAAATAAGAACCAATAAATAAATCGACAACAAGTTGAGTTATCATAAAAAATAATAGCATGGTATACATGATCATCTAAATTAAGTTCAATATATATATCAAGTTCTCTAGTACCATACAGAGTTATATAAGAAATCTAATCTTGAGAATTGAACTGAAGGTGCTTTTATATAACAATTAAGAAACTTGTAAATTGGGTACAATTCCATAAGAAACTTTAGAAGAATATTGTGGCAGAGAGTTATATAAGAAGTCTAATATGGATAATTGAACTGGATGGCACTTTTATATATATACACACTCTTCCACAATAACAATTAGGAAACTTCGAAATTGGGTACAGTTCCATAAGAAACTTTAGAAGAATATTGTGGCAGAGAATTCGCAAAACAATCTATACAATTTGTGCAACAAAAGATATAAGAGTCAACATGTTGAACAAAGTAAAAGGGACGATCCTTTTTAAATACTCTAAAGGAATATACACATCCATGCATGTTATATTAAGTATGATTTTAAAAGAAAGCTAAGATAAGATTATTATAGAACAAGTAAATAAGAACCAATAAAGAAATCGACAACAAGTTGAGTAATCATAAAAAACAATATCATGGTATACATGGTCATTTAAATTTAGTTCAATATATATATCAAGTTCTCTAGTACCATAGAGAGTTATATAAGAAGTCTAATATGGATAATTGAATTGAAAGGTGATTTTATATAACAATTAGGAAACTCGGAAATTGGGTATGGTTCCATGAGAAACTTTAGATATAAAGGGAAGATCCTTTTTAAATAACCTAAAGGAATCTATACATCCATGCATGTTGTAAGTATGCTTTTAAAACAAATTTAAGGGGTGTTTATTATAAAACAAGTAAATAAGAACCACAATAGTATAAGGTGAAATAATGGCTTGCTAAGGCCTCGAGGGCCACACAAAATAAATTAAAAAAGTTGTGTGGTTGAAAATTCAATAATCAGGTAAACCCTGATCTCAGTTATCGCTCTTAAAGCCAAATTGTAGTAGTACGTCATGTAGATTTAGGAGGAATGGAGAAACCGTATACTGACCTGTAAGAATCATGAAGTCAATACATTATCCTCTAAAATTGCAAGTTTTTTTTGTGGGAAGCTACTAGTTCATAGGAAATCTATACCTATAACCAAATGCATTACTAAAATAGTGATGGAATCTTGGATGATCATTCAAGAGTTTAGCCAAATAATGAAGAGATACAAAATAGGTGCACAAATGAAGTAAAATTGTATACCTAAAAATTACAGTGGTGACATCTCCTCCTTATTAGCTGCGAGCATAAAGGAATTGGAAGCTAACTGAATTTTGAGCAAGAAATCCAAATCGAGTCAACCTATGTCTTGGTAGGACACCCTAAACATAAAAATAAACGATGGCAAATGAAAACTCTTTACCTGCTTAGTGCGACCATGCTATACCTGGAACTACAAAAGTACATAACGGAATTTGTCATTATGGGAATAATTGAGGGTTTTAAATCAAAACATAAGTCTATATTGAAATGCAACTTTAAAAATTATTAAAACGACATTTTGGACATTAGTCGTAAAAGTTGCAAAACAAAGAACCTAATTATTTCTCTTAATAACCAGTGCAATAACCAACGGTGAAAAACTCCAAGTGGTAAGGGAATTTTCTTAGACAAAATGGAGAGAACGATTTTCAACTTCAACTGCCCCTTTACAAACTATAATGCCACAGAAGGGCCATGTATTCATATTATTCCACGATAGGATAAGAATCCCACTATGAATTAGTAAAATGGAAAGAACAAAAACCATATCCTTCCTTTGAAGGGTCCAACCCTTTCACACGTACTCAGGGTTTGATAAAGCACCATAGTTCCTATTTCCCTCCATAGAAAGTATCAACAATTCTACGTGACTTTAAAAACAAAGAAATACTATTACCCTTTACTCTACGTTAATTTGGCCTAGCCAGTAACCATGGCTAAGCAAACTAGGGTACTCTGGTATCTAGAATGAATACAACATAAACCAGAAGAAAAATTTTCAAATTACAATTAGAATTAACGAAAATAGAAGTCGGGACATATAAGGGAATTAGTACCTAAGAATTGTATAATTTATTCGAGATTTCCTCTATAATAGTTATCTTGGTAAATTGAAGGAGAAATCTAAACAATTGGCCAAAGCCACTATAAAAATGTGAAAAAGAGTAAGAAACTATACTCATAGGAAATAGATAAACGGTAATAACAACCTAAACGAGAACCACGTCTTACATTACCTAAATAAATACAAAGGGTAGAATGGTGTAAGACTAGGAGTAACCTTTGAGGTGCATCTATAGAAATTTCAAGTAAAAATTGACACTAAACCATCACAATCATACTAGGTGGTGCAGCTCTCTAGTCACTAGAGGAAACCAAATGAAACACTAAGTCGACGAATTTTAAAGGGAGGGTTAGTCATTGACAAACCATATCTATTTTCCATTATTGGATCACAAAATTAGATCATGGTTGTAGAAAATGCACGAGATTGGTGCTCCATGTGAAATTCACATCGTAAGCCCTAACATGACCTTAGTCTATGAAGAGATGTGTATTAATAACCAAGAAAATAATAAAACCATCCCATGTGCATAATCATTACGAATGATTCCATGGTATTACGAAATTTCAAAGGTGATAGTATTGTATAAGTGGAGATCTAGCCTAAGCACCATGGTTCTTGTTAAATTAGATAACATATGAAAATTGGGTCAAGAATAGTTTATGCAAAGAACCAATGGATACCAATACTCATGGATAAGACCCTTCAACTAGAAATTGATTATATTCCTAAAGAAATGATTCTTTAGTCGATTGAAGTAAGAACCAATAGAAGTTAAAATGATCGATAAATCATAGGAATAATGACACTAATGTCTACAATATAAACAAATTTTATCGATGATGAGTCTAAATACTCCAAATGATGACCCGAGGTGGAATCCTGTGAACCCAATACTAATTCTTGCATAATGTGACAATTCATTTCATTATGATGTATGCTAATAATAGTAATGTTAAAGAAATCACGATGTACATGAGAAAGAAAGAAATTTGTATTAAAGATGTATGTACAATAATAATAATGTTAAGGAAAAGAAAAAATAAAAAAATGGTGAAATTGAGGTATGTTACATCTGATATCAGATTTGCACGCTCAAATATGAGGCCTAAGAGTCAAACAAAAGTTTCAGATATTTGCAGAAAATAGTTGAAGGTATTTGTATAAAATGTTGTGCTATGGAAAAGTTAAATTAGTTTTGTCGAATGATGTACATAACTTAAAGGCGTATGGGTCAACCCACAATTAACAAAGTTACTATGTAAAGAAAAGAAGACATGAATGATAAAATATCTACTATATCTCCTCATAAAGGAGACTAGATCTAAGTGTAGATAGGGGATAAATTATCACCTACTACAACGCAATCGTTGGAAGAATTAAAAGACTAAGGAACATAAGTCTATCTTTTATAAAATAAACTAGTTGAAGATTGTGGTAAACAAGTGCAGGGCACCAAAAGTACACTACACCATTAAATACATTATATATGGGAATTTTAGTAAGTGATTAACTACATTGAATCGAGTGAGAGAAGTGTACAAGATGTTGGCTGGAAATAGATATCCCAAAAAGGACAAAGTATCTTTTGTTAATTTAACAAGTGTACCAAGAAAATAGGAAATCAAGTAGTGATACATACAACTTGAGATTACTTAAATGTGAATTTCATTTCAAACTAAAAAAATAGATATCAATAATTCGTGGAAAATGCATAACTTTGGAAAAATAATAAAATCGTGCTCTAGAAAATCTCAAATCTAAAACACACACACATTATGCAAGAGTTTGATAATAATTCCAAATCCAAACCTACTTGGACAATGTATAACATGGTGGTTTTTTAATCACCTGTGCAAACTTAAACACAATAAGCTCCTTGGAGATATGCACATTGTTTAAAGGATTACCAAAGATAACTATATTATTATATAATAAATGATTTTAATTGAAAAGGATGTTTTAGCCTTCTCATTAAAGTAATTTCAAAAAAATATATTTAAATTTATTTAAAAAAAAAAATTATTTCCTTTTATTTTTCCTATTTTTGGGGGGGTTTTATTTTTCCTCTTTTTGGGGAGTTTTATTTATTTTGTTTTTAGCTATAATTTACTAAGCAATGATGGATTTTTTTGGTTACATAAAAAATGGAGTGTCTAATCACAACCAGTGTCTTGGGCATGTGGGCATGAGCATTCTATCAAATCTCGTCGTCAGGAGTTTTTCATAGGTAATCTATGCTCTCAACATTCTCTTTTTAAGTTCTAGTTGCTCCAGTTACTTGTCAAGTTCTAGGTTTTGCAGATACTTGGACATGAATACCACTATGGTTGATCTGGCCCAGATAACCCCCTTTGGGAAGGAGATATGACATTTAATTCCCAAGTTTCCAATGGTCCAAAATTACAAAAAACTAGTCCCTCTCGCTTTGTGGAAAAGCTATATGACATTCCAAAAGTGGAGATCAATGCTCGTTAAGCCCAAATATGAGCACTCCAACTTGTACATCATGACCTAATTATTAAATTCATATGGCTATGACCCTCACTCTACACTATTTGGACCTAGATTGAGAAGAATTGTTATCACCTCAGCTCAGGTGAAGTTGTTTCCTCCTTTTATAATAAGGGACTTTTTACATTTTATTTTGAGAACAAAGTGGATCAGGATATGATATTCAGAAGTGGACCATATTTTATGGGAGCCCAAGGTTTATACCTTGGTCATTGGAACCCTTTGAATTTTAATCTGGAACGTGATATCCCTGTCGCACTCGGAGTCTGGGTTAAACTCCCCTACTTTCCTCCCCACTACTGGAATGATGTTACCTTTAGACTTATTGGAAATTTATTACGCAAGTATGTTGACTATGCAGAAACCAGAGATGGACTCTTTCGTTGTGCAGGTGGATTAAGATAAAGGATTTCCAATGGTAATCAATTTTTGTATGGATAATTGGACTCATGTGCAGGAAGTGGACTATGACCGACTCCCTTTTAAATACACAGTATGCCATGAATATGGGTACTTTTCCAAAGAATTCCAAAAAATGCAAGTATCTCAAGAACAACAAGGAGAACAGAATGATCAATGGTAGCAAGCCAAAATGAAAAAAGGATCAAACAGACAATAGCCAAAATTTGTGTTGGCTCCTGAAAAGGCTCCTCTCAAGGATGGATATGGACCACAGTCTTCAAGCCCCTCTCCAAGCAGATATAACCTTGCAAGAAGTTGAAGCAGTGAAGGAACTTGTTATGAAATCATCTTTGTCACCCCAGAAGATGGTGAATAGTCTCATCCAACTACTAAATATTCTCCTCTTTAGTAGGAGCATACGTCTTTTCAAAATCTTGGTCAAATCCCCCACATAAAACATGTGTTCAGCTGAAATCTTAAATGGTAGGACCAAAGAACACTTTGAGGAAGATGATGAAGATTTCCTCTCTTCAAAGGAGACTGCTAGACCAAAAATTAATTTCAATTCGATGGATGAAAAAGTTATAAAAGGAGAAGGAAAATGAAGTAGATAAGAGAATCCTTACATTAGGTCACAAGCCTAATAGAGAAATTAATATTGAACAAACGAAATGGATAAATAACTTGACTTCCAGCATAGCATCCCTCGCCAGTTGGTAGATCATGGGAGTAAAGGGGGGGGGAGGGGGGGGGGGAGGAGCAACAACATGCCCCTCCAAGGGGATAACCACCTCAAAAAGTAAATAATGAATATAATCTCCTGGAATTACAAGGACGTTGGAACTAAAAAATGAATAGAAGAATAAAAGTCATTGATCCTTAAAGAAAAACACTTTGTGGCCCTCTTCCAGCAGAAAAATATGAATTAGAGTGAACTCTCCTCTAAGCATAATAAAATATGGAATAGAAGAAATATGATTGCACTCAGCTCTCATCCTGCATCTGGGGTTCTATGTACTCTTTGGGACCCAAACAAACCTCAACTCTTGAATACCATGGAAACCACCCATTGGATTGTGGACACCTTTAAAATTATGGATATTCACTATCTATGTAATCTAATCAATTTACATATGTGGTACACTTTAGAGAAAAACAAGAATGTTGGAAATATCTTATTGATCTAAAGCACACAAAGTTTGGCCAAAATTGCATTATTTGGAGGGACTTCATTACTAATATGAATCACAAGGAAAAGAAAGGGGGATCTATGGTCAGGTACCCCCTTCAATAAGATATGGAATACCTTATCCAATCTCTTAATCTCCTTGATATCAGTCCTCTTTCTTTCTGGTATACTTGGAACAATAAGTGCATTGGATCTCGTCACATAGTTGCCTAATTGGAAAACTTCCTAGCCTATGATAATCTCCTAACTGTTAACCTATCCCTTCATTCCTTTATTCTTCTGTGGAATGGTTTTGATCATCGCCCCATTCGTCTAATGATCTCACCTCCTTTGAGCTATGGCTCAATCCCCTTCTATTTCTCCATTATTTAGAGCATTTCCCCTGGTTTTTGTGACCTCGTCAAGTCACCCTAGCCTAAATGTGTGGAAGGCAGCCGAAATCTAATTTTGGAAATGAAAATTAAGCGGCTCAAGCACTGTATTAAAAAATGGATGAAGAAAGGGAAGACTAAACGCCAGTGTTTGATCTTGGACCTGAAGCAGAAAGTGGCTTCTATTCAAGAAGAACTGGAATGAAAAGCGAGTAGAGTGGGTATTATGGAGAAATAATCATAATGATTTAAGACCTGTCACTCGCTATTGAAGAAACGAGATGAATATTGGTGTCTCAAATATTGCATTGTTTTTCTCTAGGCGCGAGATCGGAACACCAAGTGTTTTCATATATGGGAAAAATACAAGGAAAGTAAGAACAATTTCTTAGAAATCCAAATTTAAGGGAAGAGTATTACAGAATTCCAAGCCATCAAGAAATTTTCCACTGCTCAATATAAAAATTTATACCAAGACAATGGCCCTGGAGACCCCATTGATGAAGACTACATGTTGGAGCATGTTTCCATATTAATCTTTGAAGATATGAATTCCCAACTTATAATTGTGCCCTTAGTCGATTAAATCAAAAGGGTGGTGTTCTGCCTACACCAAGACAAGGCTCTGGGCCATGATGGATTTACTACCAATATTTACCAAAAGTACTGAGAGTTGGCCAGCAAGGACTTATGCAGAATGATTGGATATTCTCCAGAGTGACTCTGCACCAATGGAGGAATTAACTCCTCCTTCCTAGCCCTCATACTAAATTCTTTGAACGCCTCTTCTTTCTCTCAATTTTTCCCTACATCCCTATGTAATGCTTCTTAAAAAAAAAAGCAAATATTTTGGCTTCCCTCCTCGAAGAAAATCTCCCTCATCTCATTTTCGTGAATCAAGGGGGTTTTGTTCACAAAGGAAAAGTTCCGACAATATAATCTTGATTCAGAAGTAGTGGACTCTAAATAGAGGAGAGGGGACCAAGGTGTGATCATAAAAATGGAAATTTCTAATGAATTTTACTAATTAAATCATTTTTTTCTCTTTAAGGTGATGAAAAAGATGAATTTTGATGCAAAATATATCCAATGGACATCATTGTGTATTGACTCTCCTTAGATTGCCCCTCTAGTTAACAGGGAAAGTAGCCAATTTTTTCAAAGCATCTCAGGGGTTGAGGAAATGTTTCCTGCTCTCTCCTTTCTCATATATTATTATGGCATATTTAAAAAGTCAGTGTCTTGAATTTGAAAGAGTGGCTACCAATATTCGAGGAATTAGATTCACTGCTAGATTAAGGAGTATTATTTATGGTCAGTTTGTGGATGATACTATTATTTTGTAGGAAGCCTCTCTGTTGATCACAGAAATATTAAAAATGGTATTGAATACATTCCTATATGGTTCTAGGGGTTTAACGAATGTCTTCAAAAGTCATATATTCACATGGAATACATTTTCTCATAAGTAGAGGAAAATTAGAGACATTCTAGGATATAAAGTCATTGGAGATTGGAAAGAGTTCAAATATGTAGGCCTTCCAATATAGATCAGAAACACATCCCCCAAATAATGGCAACACATTATAGAGAAGATTAAAAATAATTTGGAGAGATAGGGAGCTCGTTGGCTCAATGTTGCAAGGAGAATGGTCCTATTTAAAGTAGCCCTTTCAGCCATTCCCATATATGAATTTTCTACCCTTCTTGTGCCCAAATATGTTTTGCAACGAATAGGAGTCTACCTTTAAAAAAATTTGTGGGAAGGGGGCAAATCATAGACCAAAACATTTGATTTAATTAATTGGCTCTCTATCTGAGCTCTGAAGCTACATGAAGGATTAGGTGTTTGGAATCCATCTTTCACTAATATTGTGATGGGGGTAAGGATATACTAGAAGCTTAAAATTGAGCCTAACGTGTGGTGGGTTCTAGTCCTACAATAAAAGTGTCTGCGAGCAAATGATAATCGCTCTACAAATGGGATGGTAAGCCAAGGATCTCTAATCTAGAAATTGGTTGTCACAACCTCCTCATTAATCAACGATCGTCTTTGTTGGATTCTGGGAAGTCGGAATAAAATAAACCTTTGGGAAGACTTAATATTAGTTTCCTTCTATTGTGCTAGGAGGAGAAAATTTGACCCTTGATGGAGCACCTCAGCCAGGCAGGTATAAACACCCTTATTCTTTTTATGGATTGGGATTATGCAAGTCCTTGGAAATGCTATAAGTTGGATGATGTCCCTAACATTCTAAAACCGACTAGATAGATTCCAAAAATCAAAATTGTTATATGTGCTCCGCTCATCCAATCTGCAATTGATATGTTGGGTTGGAAATCTCCCTTATGCTATTTTAAATAGGGTTATAATACTCGGCTTTTCAATTCTAAGGTTCCTCTGAAATTCATTGTATGCAACAAGATCTAGAGGGTCGACGCAATTCCAAAGGTAAACACCTTTTTTTGGCTCCTGATGCATAAAAATATTTTAACTTCAAAATATATTAGAAAGCATGGCATATTTTTCCTTTCAAGATGTCCTCTTTGTGAGAAATAGGAGGAATCAAGTCCTGTTATTTTTCTTTCTTTTCCATATGCAGTGGCATTGTGGGCCACTGCCCTTGGTCCTCTTTTCCTAAAAAGCCTGTGGCGTCCAAATATCCAAAATCATTTCTCATTATGAATACATCCTTTATGGGCTCCCTTCGAACCAACTCTTCCCTCGACGTTATATGGAATTATATCCCTAAATATATTTGTTAATAAATCTAGCATTTTAGAAATAGTTTCACCTTCAAAAACATCTTTATCTCTATCAGAGCCTTGGAACTAAAATCTCTCTCCTTCTATCTTGAATAAAATCCTCCTACCTTGTATTCTACCCTAAGTGATACCTTATAATAGTAATTCTTGACACACTGAGTTTTTCATTCCCATTCACCCTGCCCTCTACCCCCCAGATCAACACAAGACCAATATCAATTGGAAGTTGTGTCTTTCTCCTTGGGATTTTTTTGATTGGAAGTATCAAGAGTAGAATTGGATCCTTCAATTTGACGGTGCATCAAAGCAAAACCTAGGGGTGGCAGGAGGCCGAGCGATACTATTGAATCCTAAAGGAATAATTGTGGATAAATTTTCATGGGGCCTTGGGTTGAAATCTAACAACCAGGAAGAAATGTATGGGTTATTCCTGGGGGTAATTCTGGCTCAAGATCGAGGCATTAGAGACATTGTCATTTTAGGTGACTCTTTCCTAGTTATTTTATATCTTAGAACTAGCACCACTCCAACATATAATACATTAAGCCTTTTGTATCAATGGATTAAAAGTATTGTTCACTCCTTCTCTAACTCTACCTTCTCCCACATCCTCATAAATATAAAGCTTGAGGCGAATCATCGGGCCAATAAGGCTTTCCTTCTGAATGAAAGGAAGAAAGAAATCAATGGAATAATATGGTATATATTGATCCCATACGTATTCATGCCTTACTCCCTAGTGCTCCCCATTTCTTTCTCCCCACCCCGAATTGAGCCATTGTGCCCCATCCCTAGATTAATCCTCTTTTCTCATTACATTTTTTACTATGTTCATATGAGTGAATGTGCTAAATCCCCAATTTTCGTCCTCATGATTGTCAAGGACACCATCTGTCAGCTCGACAAGGCATGGACAAACCACTTTCCTAATTCAAGTGTGCCTTATATAATAACCTAGGTGTGGAATAGACACAATATCATAGCTAGTTATAGCTACATCACCTTTGATTGACACATGATGATTACTCTAACTTGGGCTACTAGAGATAATAATATTGAAGTGAAAGCTTGAGTGTGGCTTCCATGGCGCAAAAGGAATAAATATGGTTGTGGGAGCATAGCCACATTCATGACCCATGAGTGGATTTTGTTCAGAAATATGAATTCGCTATTAATTTTGAAGTCGGTTACCATTGTATCAAGGGTGGCATCCATACATTAGTATAATAGGAAGCTCTGTGATGAGATTTGAGTAATTTTGTGGCCATTCTTCTGCTATGACAAACTCGTGTGGGTTCAGCATCACTACAGCTAGGTGATTTGGTGTATTTCCACTACGGGGCCAGAGGTAAGTGAATCAATTTATGGTATTCATTACAATGTGTGCTATTGGAATGGTGGTAGCAATTACTATGTTATAGGATTTGGCTCTGTTAACATTCAAGGTGCTCAATTGGAGGTTTCCTGGCCCGTCCTATCTGGTGCTTACCCTATAAACTACTTTGTATTATTTTTTATATTTGGATGTTGTGTTGGAAATTTTTGGTTACTATGTAATCTACTGGATCTCTTTGGTTGTATTCCCTCTTTCATCTAGCTACTATATTCTCTCACTGCCTCTCTTGCTACCTACATAATCCATGCCTCTCTATGGACTCTAGCCCCTTTGTTGGGTATGTGTTATATTCTTTCCACGACTAGTCATGCACGGGGGGCGATAGCCCTCCCTGTACATTGCGACGGGTGCAGTAGGGGGGTCACAAGGGGGGGCGGCCGCCCCCCTGTTCGGGGTCCGGGGCAGTGCCCCAGGAAAAATATTTTGGACCATATTTTTCAGTGGGTGGTCCTGCCCATGGTTTTGTGCATGAGTTTGCACATCGTTTTGGGGCATGATGGTTTCAGCCCCTCATATTTTGTAGATCTGGTCAAGGGAACTATGGTTATGTTCTAATCCAGGGTTAATGGATTGGGGTTTATGTATGCTTCGGCATGTATATATGTGTTTTGACACTAAAAGGAATATAATGAAAAATCAAGTTGGTCGTCCCGATTTGGGATCTAGGGGAAAATCTCTATGTATATCTATTTTATGTTTTATTATCTCACTTTTTTTATTTTATGTTTTAATATTCGTTTGTAGATAATTTAAGTACAAGTAAACCTACACCCTCAGCATCATACTCCTTGGTCTCCACAGTGTGTGACCATTGTAGAAAAGAGCATGAAGCCATCAATTCTAAAATATACAACTTGCATGTTAAGATGTATCAGCATCATGCCTCTAAGTGCAACTCTTTTGAAATAATTTTCGCTCTTTAGCAAAGAATTTCTTCCTTGGAAGACGAAGTGGATGCACTGCGCAGTATAATCATGTATCTCAATATCTGGGGCATTCAATGAGAGATTCCACCCATAGGGCCCTCCCGAGACATCAACCTAAATAGGCCAACAAATTCTACAGTGTTGTAATGTTTGGTTTCAAATGTATGTATTTTTTGTTACAATTTTTCAGCATATACACTTCTCGGTAAATAAGAGTATTGTTTGGATTTGGTTTTTTTATGTAATCTCGCTAAGGGAAATTAGACACAACTTAACATCCTATATTCCCTTGAGCACAATGGCCATGTAATTCTCTCGGGTATTTCTCACAACTCGACGCAGATTTAATACAAAAATGTACTCATTTTTGTTTTAAAAAAATTACTAAACAATAATGTTCTTTGTTTTGTTTTTTAATTTTCAGCAATTGTTTTCTTTTTCTTTTAATTTTGTTATTTATTTCATTTATGTTTTTCATCCAAATTTATATTTTATTACAATGTTTATTTGTTGATTTTAAAGTGAAAGCAAAAAAACATCTATAAAATTATAATATGTGTTTTATTAACCATAATTGTTTTGAATTTACAATATGTTTTTCATCAACCAAAATTTTTTTGAATTTACAATCATTGTTTTATTTACCAAACATTTTTCGTAATTTTTGTGCCTAATATTTGTAGATCTAGACTCTTATATACCCGAATTTAAATTGCATAATTTCATTATGTATACATATTTGAGGGTTTCTCTCACATCTTCGTATCCTCTTCTTATGCTTCATCCCTTCTAACAAAGCTTTAGAATGTCATTTTACAATGTTTATTATTTTTTCCATGACACTCGTGGGATGTTTTCTATTAATATTAACTAAGTTCGATCATCAAACTATCTTAATCAAAATAGTAGTTTAGAATATTGTTGACCTATCTTTGTTCCTCGCATGCCTTCTACTATTGGTATGTGAGACCAATATATAATCATTCCCTTGAATGGAGTTACTATGTTTTGACCTTTTAATTAGTCAAGGATATTAGAGTCACATAGTATTACAAATTACCTGCTAATTAAAATTTTTATAGAATCAATATAAGAAAGAATCTAACCTAAAGTTTTGAATTCTATTTATCACCACATCTTTCATAACATTGTCCCTCTTCATGCCATACCCTCACAAAACCACATAATAGCACTTAGTACAATGTTTCGCAACAGGGATTATATGTCGTAGCTCTACTATCACATATGCATGACCTTTTTTTATAATATTTATGCTTTGTTATATCATCGACATGCTTATTGCACCCTATATATAAATGGATGATTAGTAATATGTTAACATTGCTTTTCAATTGATGTAATTAATCTTACACTTTAGTGACATGGATATCACATATTGGTTGAGGTTGATGGTTGATCTTTGATTTCTTTGGCTATAGTAAGTGTAGTATATACACAATACAAATAATGGTTAGCATTGAATTTTATATATAGATAAATATATAGATGAGTTTTAAAAACCAAAAAAAAAAATTGTAAAAATCGATAATAATAAAAAAATACAATCTCAATCACTTTTCAATAACCATATTACATGGAGAAGGGAGATTGTTTAGAAATTTTTTCTAAAACTATTATAATTTTAACAAGTTTTCATATTCACATTCCATTAAAACCGTTCCAATTTCAGTGATTTCCGAGTAACCACTTTAAATTGAGAAGAAAAAAAATGTCAATTCTTAATGTACTTACATGATGTTGTGTTCTAGAAAATATTGACAAATATTAATCACTTGGAGGAAGCCCATCATTAACTTAATGATTTTTCATTCTTGCAAGGAGCTTTGCACATCCCTAGAAATATTTCACTGTGGGGCTTTGCACATCATGTGCCTGGTTGTCCCATCTTGCTGTTTGTTTATTCATTTTCCGATCATTTACATTAATAAGAAAACTAATGTAAATATACATTATTTTTTTTTTTTTTTTGTAAATATGGTAGGACCTGGCTATTTTCTATTTAGATATGCAAGACAGGTTACAACAATATAGAATCAAGTCTGTGGCCTCAACCTGCCCGTAGGAAACCAGGTCTGTTGGCCACCGCAGTGCATGAAAAGCAAACCAAAACTGAAATTGTTTCATCCTTCTAAAATCTGCATGGGCTATCTTTCCTCTATCGGAAATGTCCACATACTGATACTTATAAAATAGAAGAAATTCATACAAAACTGCTAATTGCATTAAGAAACATGATAAAAAGTAAACTACTATCCATCAGATGAGTAAACTGGAGCGGGGTCTTTCACTGTAGACCCAGGCATGTCAACTTGTTGCAACACCTGCAATCGCTTCTCCATTCGGCCAACCCTGTCATCCAATCTGCTCATGCAATCTGCTGTCTGATACTGGGTAATCTTAATATGTTGTAATTGGTCCTGCATGGTCTGAAGTAGTTCCAAGAGGCGTGGTTCCGGCTTAGTAGCATCAGTCCTTGTTTGGTCAGGATGGAAACTTTGAATAGCCTTAGCTATAAGGCATTTGACAAGCCAGTATGTATGTACAGTCTGCTGAAATAGGGTGAGGCGCCCTCGAGTATTGCCTGGGTCCGATATGAATTCAAGGATTTCGGCTTCTGTTTCCAGGTCCTCAGGATCAGTCTGGAGATCACGTTCCCAGCCACGGATTTCTTGGCGTATAACAGATGAATTCCCAATAACATAATTTGTAGCGAGGGTCTCAAGGTTCTCATGAAGCGGTTTTCGACCCCGCTTCTTAGGAGCAGGCTCCGGCATTGCCTGCGATTTACCCTTCACGGACTGAGCACGTCTCTTCCCCATGGTAGAAGGAAGTCTGTGCATCAACCCAAACATACAAGAGAAAAAAACAAGGGAATAAGTAACTGCGCATTGATATAACCAGTGAATACCCCATGAATAGAGTCAGTGTGCCTGCCCAGCGCATCAAAGTGAGATAAATAGAGGACCCAATTTATATACCAATTTACAGAGGCAGCCAGTTTTTGCAGGGCATATGTGAGAGGAACAGGGGACGTTTTAAACACTACTTTAACCTTTGCCAGAGAATCTCTACGGAGTATTCTAGGAAGATGAACAATAACAAAAGAAAACCAGACCCATGGCCGAAACTGTGACTCACTAAAATCCCAATAGCTGACTTTGCATCTTGCAGGAAGCAACAGAACAAATCCAAAGCCTAGACTTCCTGAATTTACCCGGTGAACAGAAAAACTACACCACCTACAGGCCCTACCTCGACACCTGCCTCGAAGAGCAATGGCAGAGACTATACCCCCACTGCTAAAACCCCAAAACCATATTACATGGAGAAGGGAGATTGTTTAGAAAATTTTTCTAAAACTATTATAATTTTAACAAGTTTTCATATTCACATTCCATTAAAACCATTCCAATTTCAGTGATTTCCGAGTAACCACTTTAAATTGAGAAGAAAAAAAATTTTCAATTCTTAATGTACTTACATGATGTTGTGTTCGAGAAAATATTGACAAATATTAAGCACCTTGGAGGAAGCCCATCATTAACTTAATGATTTTTCATTCTTGCAAGGAGCTTTGCACATCCCTAGAAATATTTCACTGTGGGGCTTTGCACATCCCTAGAAATATTGCACTGTGGTTCACATATGTGCCAGGTTGTCCCATCTTGCTGTTTGTTTATTCATTTTCCGATCATTTACATTAATAAGAAAACTAATGTAAATATACATTTATTTTTATTTTTATTTTTTTTGTAAATATGGTAGGACCTGGCTATTTTCTATTTAGATATGCAAGACAGGTTACAACAATATAGAATCAAGTCTGTGGCCTCAACCTGCCCGTAGGAAACCAGGTCTGTTGGCCACCGCAGTGCATGAAAAGCAAACCAAAACTGAAATTGTTTCATCCTTCTAAAATCTGCATGAGCTATCTTTCCTCTATCGGAAATTTCCACATACTGATACTTATAAAATAGCAGAAATTCATACAAAACTGCTAATTGCATTAAGAAACATGATCAAAAGTAAACTACTATCCATTAGATGAGTAAACTGGAGCGGGGTCTTTCACTGTAGGCTCAGCATGTCAACTTGTTGCAACACCTGCAATCGCTTCTCCATTCGGCCAACCCTGTCGTCCAATCTGCTCATGCGATCTGCTGTCTGATACTGGGTAATCTTAATATGTTGTAATTGGTCCTGCATGGTCTGAAGTAGTTCCAAGAGGCGTGGTTCTGGCTTAGTAGCATCAGTCCTTGTTTGGTCAGGATGGAAACTTTGAATAGCCTTAGCTATAAGGCATTTGACAAGCCAGTATGTATGTACAGTCTACTGAAATAGGGTGAGGCGCCCTCGAGTATTGCCTGGGTCCGACATGAAGTCAAGGATTTCGGCTTCTGTTGCCAGGTCCTCAGGATCAGTCTGGAGATCACGTTCCCAGCCACGGATTTCTTGGCGTATAACAGATGAATTCCCAATAACATAATTTGTAGCGAGGGTCTCAAGGTTCTCATGAAGCGGTTTTCGACCCCGCTTCTTAGGAGCAGGCTCCGGCATTGCCTGCGATTTACCCTTCACGGACTGAGCACGTCTCTTCCCCATGGTAGAAGGAAGTCTGTGCATCACCCAAACATACAAGAGAAAAAAACAAGGGAATAAGTAACATTGACATAAATCAGTGAATACCCCATGAACAGTCAAGAAGCCCGCCGCCGCATCAAAGTGAGATAACCGTAGGACCCAATTATATACCAATTTACGAGGCGGTACCAATTTTTGCAGTACATATGAGAGGAACAGGGACGTTTAAACACTCGTTTTAACCTTTGCCGCAGAATACCTGGCTTTATATTCCAAGAAGATGAACAACAACAAAAGAAAACCGTACCCATGGCCGAAACTTGACTCACTAAATCCCAATAGTCGACTTTGCATCTCGTAAGCAATGGCACGAACCAAAGCCTAGACTTCGAATTTACCTTGGGTGAATGTAAAACTACACCACCTATACAGTTCTCTACTCTCGAGCGACCGCCTCGATAGCAATGGCAAGAGACTATACCCCCATCGCTAAAACCCAAAACCAACCTTCGCATTCAAACCTATCGGCGCTGCGTCAGAGGATCGAACATAAACATTCGTAAAAATACACAAGGATCTCGAAAACATGGTTCTACAGGAATAAGTAGCGGAGGAACCGGGTGGCAAGCCATCCGAAACTGCCAGATACCCTTGTTATGAAACTGAACAATTCTATCATTACAGACTTCAACTTTAACAATTCTCAGACAAGCGAATACATACCCCCACAAAATCGTCTGCCTGTTTGATAGCTCTTCCAGCCGGCTTCGATGCTGCCTCCGCGTCTTCAGTGCGCCAAGTCTTTGCATGGCAAAATGCCACAAACACGCTATTTTGACGACCCTCCCAAGCCTTTCTGGCAACCAAGCTGGCATGCATGCGAAACCATCACTCTCCATTCCCTCCGCTGGCGTTCGCATGAAACTATGTCCTGCTCCATACTCTAGCATAATGACTCTGGAGTACCGCATCTGTCCTAACCATTTAAGACTCCTGTGCCACCTGTCCACCCCGATCGGGGGATGTAAATATACATTCTAACGACAAGATATTCTAACAATAAAATTGAAATGTATATAGAGATATAAGATATTTCATGGATATTCTTTCATAGATATTATTTCCAAAGAATTTATTCTCTTTATTAGGACAAATATACATGCACTTTGCACTTTATTTTCTACTGGATTACTGACGTTTGTGATGATAAAATTTATTCTAGAAAATATCTTGGCGATGATTCAATAGACTTGAGAGATACTTCAACTAGATTGCTTCCCTTAGCTCATGAACCAAGATCACTACCAGTTGTGTTATCTCTAGCTGTGAATTCTCCCTCTCGGGTCAAATACCAAATTTGAATGCTCAAGCTTTAGTCTCTCTAGTTCTGAGTCCTATGAATTATTATATTGCAAAATTTGGTCCTCCATATGGTTTCTCCAATATCATAATCAAAGAAAGGAGTTAACATGCTTGCTCAAACAACTTGTAAGGGAAAGGTATAGCATTATTCTTTTGCAAACTTTGGTCCTCCATATTGTTTCTCTATCAGAGAATGGAGTTAACATGTCAGCTCAAACAACTTGTAAGGGAAAGGTATTTTCTATCTAGCTGAAGCTACCTCTTCATAAAACACTACCTTTTGGTATTATGAGAATAAATCATATATATATATATATGATTTTGAGTGTGAAATGAATTATGGTATCGTGGGCATATGGTATTGAAAGACATGATTTTGGCCCATGGGATTGTAAAAGTGCTTATTTATAGGTTAAGAATATCAGTAATATAGTTGGGGTGAATCTCCATGATTAAGAATCTAGTTTCATGTTTTTCCATAAATCTACTTGCTTTTAACACACATATTAATTCCTTCATAATTAATAATAATAATTTAAAATAAGGTTGTAATTTAGTTAATTTTTATGATTGTTTTAATCATTGGTAATGTGAGATATATAATGAGGTAAGTGTCTTGATGAGTATCATAAATTGATGGCTATAGACCTTTATTAGCTACTTAATTTATATTGTTCGGCTAGTAAATGGGGTGAATGATATTTCTAATTTTAACTTGAAAACTTGACTTTGTAATTTACTATTTATAATGATTATAATATAAATGTTAAGATTTAGCTATAATCACTTATAGTAATGTCTTTATTTTAAAAAGATTATAAGTTATTCTTCACTTACACAATAGCACATCATAGATAGTCATTTTTAACATTTATACTTGCTATTACAATTTATTTCTGTACTGTCTTTATTTTAAAAAGATTATAAGTTATTCTTCACTTACACAATAGCACATCATAGATAGTCATTTTTAACATTTATACTTGCTATTACAATTTATTTCTGTACTTTGACATAAGCTATGGTTTAAAAGTGTTTTGACTTGTTTCTTAATTTATTTTAAATGATTAAAATATATTTCTTTTAAATAGAAAAATTATAATATTATTTTTTGAAATTTATAATATATATATATATATATATATATATATATATAATAAAAATTGTAAAAATTCATAATAATAAAAATTTCAATCTCAATCACTTTTCAATAACCGTATTACATGGAGAATAGAGATTGTTTGGATTTCCAAACTACCAAAATTTTCTAAAACTATTATAATTTTAACAAGTTTTTATATTCACATTCCATTAAAACCATTCCAATTTAAGCGGTAACCACTTTAAATTGAGAAAAAAAAAAAAAAATGCCAATTATTAATGCACTGACATGATGTTGTGTTTGGGAAAATATTGACAAATATTAAGCACCTTGGAGGACGCCCATCATTGTTATCAGGAATTAATTTTTCATTAGTGCACGGAGCTTTGCATATCCCTAGAAATATTACAGTGTGGTTTACAGATGTGCCAGGGTGTCCCCTCTTGTTGTTTGTTTATTCATTTTCCGATCATTTGCATTAATAAAAAACTAATAAACAATACACTAAAAATTGAATGTTCACTTGTATAGCTTTATCATTTAAGTGTATTTGCATGAACCTAATATTAAATAGTTTTGTTTAAGATAAAATTATATGTTTTTTAAAATAATAAAATTGTAATATTATATTTTGAAAATTATAATTTAAATATAATAAAAAGGAAAGCAAATTTTTTAATAAAACTTGTAAAAATAGATAATATATATTACAATTTCAATTATTTTTCAGTAACCATATTATATGGAAAATTAAAATGGTTTAGAATTCCAAAATTCCTAAGAATTTTAAAACTATTGAAACTTGTTATGGTTTAGAATTCCAAAGTTCCTAAAGTTTTTAAAACTATTCTAATTTTAACAAATTTCCGTATTAGCATTTCATTCAAACCATTCCAATTTTAACAATTTTCCCATAACCTGAAAAAATCAAAATATTGTATTTGAAAAAATATTAACAAATGTTAAACACATCTGAATAAGCGGATCATTCTTCCGTCCTTGTACAGAGATTCTGAGAATGATTGCATTGCAGCGTGCTTTAGAGATGCCAAGCTAAGCCGTTACATTTGGTTGTTAGTTTATTCATTTTCCGATCATAAACATAATAATAAAAAAGTGTTAGTTTATTCATTTTCCCATCATAATCATAATAATAAAGAATTGCAGCGTTATAATTTAAATGTGTTTGCATGAACGCAAAGTCAACGGGATTGTGACTGTGCAGGATTCTTTTAGAAAAGCACGACTCCCCTGGTGAAGAATGTAATGTACAAAGTAATTTAATTGTATAGTTGAATAACCAAAAATTAAAAAAATGAGCCACACAAAATATGTTTGTTTGTAAAGCAAGCACGACGCCCCTGCACAGGACAAGATTGTAATGTACGATGTCATTTAATAACCAAAAAAAAAATCAACCACACAAAATATGGTGTATGCTTGAACACATAAAAATGAAAAAGAAAAAATGGGTGCGAATTGTTTGGGACAGAGGTTGCGTCCGACCAAGGTCTTAAGTGGGTTATCGCCGTACGAAATGTTGGGCGGCCTTGGTTGGTCAATGATTAAGAAATCATTTGGCAGAGATTTTTGAACGTGCAGGTAGAGAAAGAAAAAAACGAAGATCTTAAGAGGTTCGTATAACTTTATAATTCAAATGAGGTTAAATATCAAACTTGAACTGCTGCTCTGCTGGAAAGTCTCAGAGTTGTGCAGAATTCTTTTTCAAAACCATTGACAATGGTGTGACAACTGCCTCTGCCGATACAGCAATACACCATGTAATTTCCGTGATTTAACAAATAAAATTGCAGCATGTAATTTATGCTTTAACAAATAAGATTGTCGACTGTTCAAAATAATTCAAGCTTTAACAAATGAAATTGAATAACATTGTTGACGTAGAAACAATGCAAAATATCCGTGGTCGCTCATTTTTATTGTCACCTTAATGTGCAGCAGAAGAAGACACTTCTCATCATTATTCAAACTCAAAACGACCATCGATCACAATAACCAAACAGACTAAAAACAACAGACTAAAACGACCATCACAGGTTCTATCGATGACGATGGGCCGAAAAAGGTACCACCTATAATCGCAATACGTAACCGGAGAGCTAGAGCTAACGATTGAACGGCATTGCGCCATAGTGCCTAGTACTGCAATCGAAATACATAATGGGAGAGCTAAAAATTGAACGGCATCGCATAGTGCCTAGTAATAGTAATACTGATAAACACATCGAATTACATAGCCAGGAGGTGAATTCACTAGACGGAGGAGGAGGGATTTAGTGAAAAGGGACCCGTATGATGTGAACAGAACGAAGAGGATGAACCATTTCGCAGGACAGCTTAAGAACCTCGGACAAACTGACCGGATGTTCAGCATGAGGAACCCACGGAAAATGATGGACAGCTGTAGCCACCCACAGATTACGAGTGGCAAGGCCCAAAGCCTTCCTCGGGCACACGTGGCGACCAGCACCAAAAGGCAAGCCTCAGATCATTTCCCCTTACATCCACGTCTTCCCCGCCTTCGGACACCACAAACCTCTCCGGACGGAACTCATGAGGTGATTCCCAAATGTTGGGGTCGTGAGTAATCGACCACATAGTCACCATGGCAGTCGTGCCCGCCGGAACAGTACACATTCCATCGGCTATGTTGATGTTGACATCTTCAGTGGAGAGACGCGCCCATGATAGGAGCGGTCCAGGTGGATGCAATCGCAACGCCTCCTTCACCACAGCCTGGACGTAGGGCAGCTTAGGGATATCTGAATCCGTCACGCTGCGCTCTCGCCCCACTACTGCGTCCAACTCTGCCTGAGCTTTCTTCTGGGCATCCGGATTCAGCACCACTTCTGCCATGGTCCACTCTGTCAGCAGAGCCGTCGTGTCTGCGCCGCGAAAAATCATCTCCTGCATAAGTTAGAAGAAAACTTAAACTTAGTTAATGGGGAGTCCGAGTCCGCAAAGGCAAGCAAACTCACCTCATTCATAAACTAAAATAAAATACAGAGATCAGATCAGAGTGTGAGAAAACTAAAATATCAGATCAGATCAGATCGTGTGAAAATACCCAGAGAACAGCGATCATATCCTCCTCATCCACCTTATCTTCTCCATGCAACGACAGCAGAACGTCAACAAAATCAGATTCAGATTGATCACCGGTTTCGCTGTTCCGCTCTGCACTTCGGTGCTCTTCGATGATATTTCTAACGAAACCCTTCTCACACGCGGGTAATTGCGGCGGGCGCAACGAGCATGGATTCGAAGAGGGTCAAGCGGTCGCAGCCATGGTAGATGATCTGCTCACTGCATCGCTCCTAATGCTCGAAACCCTCAAACACCATCTCCCGCAGCTTCTTCACTTCTTCACAGCTACATGACATATCGAACCTCCTTCCAAAAACGCTGCCCATGATATTGTTCAGCGCAGCCCCTTGCAAGTGTGGTCGAACCCTTACAACACCCTTACACTCATATTCCTTTTGGATATCGACAAGCATTCCCAGAGCATCAGCCTGGCGACCAGGCTCGTGGGCAGCGATTCTGCGCGGAGAAAAAAGATGAGTAGAAGAAATTCTCCTCAGCAGCCTCCAGTAATCTCCATTGGGTGCGTAGTTGCCTCCCGAACAACAACCGCTGCGCAGATTTTTTGAGGGGTCTGTTGGCGAAATGAGGGGAGTTGAGCAGCTCTCGGGCCACTTCAGGATCTAATGTAATAACGACGCGCGTGGAGCCTAAGCTAAAGGCCATAAGCTTTTTTGCACCATGAAGACAAGCCAGATATTCGAGCTTGCGGTGAGCGAGACCGATGCTTATGTCCATTAGACTTCCGATAATGAGCCATCCTTTAGGACCAGGAATTGGCATGTGGTCAGACCTCTTATGTTTTCCAGCCCACACACAGCCTCCGGGCATCAACCAGGATGCCAAAATAGCAGTGACAGCAGCGATGAGCAGTGCAACATACAGAGGCCACTGATCCAACCCAAAAATATCCTGAGAGTCCAACAAAAAACGACTGCAACCATTTATAAAGAGGAAGAAATAGAGCCACCATTCCCCTCCTCCAGAATTCAAAATTCCCTGGATTTTCCATCTCAAAACTGGATGGCTGGCAAATAGAGAAACCAAAGCTACAAAATGGATGACAAATAGAGAAACCAAAGCTACAAAATGGATGACAAATAGAGAAACCAAAGCTACAAAGAAGCAGCCATCAACCAAAACAAAACACACACACACACACACTGAAATGTGAAGGACATGATGTCGATTTATAGTTGGAAGGATTCCATGCCATCGAAATAGAGGGAAAAAAGCTGGTTGCAACTCCCACTAGATGCACATGCACTTACATCTTGATAGTTGTGCATGGAGTTTCCATAATTCTAGTTTAATTATCAATTATTATTATGTGGATGGTGGAGATTTAATAGTGGGTCATGTCGTCTTATTTTTTCTTAATTAATGAATTTAATGAAAAATAAATTTTATTATGTGCTCGCTACTTCCCATAAATTTCCTATTTCTTTACGACTTTTCTCACTGTTGATTTTTATTTTGCTGCATCATGAACTTAGTTGGTCTAACCCCTCCACCTTTTGTAGCATCAAAAGAAACAAAGTCAATTCAAATTAGTTTCATTGAAATTGAAGTCAAATTTTTACATCTAAATTCAATTCAGATTCACTGCATCAAATACTTTGTACTTTCAATTTGATGCATCATGAACTTAGTTGGTCTAACCGCTCCACCTTTTGCAGCATCAAAAGAAAGAAAGTCAATTCAAATTTGTTGCATTGAAATTGAAGTCAAATTTGTTACATCTAAATTCAATTCAAATTCACTACATCAAATACTTTGTACTTTCATTTTGTGAACTTAGTTGGTCTAACCACTCCACCTTAAAATTTTAATATCAATTTGAACTCATATTAGAAACTTTTGTGTCATTTTCTCATAATATCCAAATATATTTTT
Source organism: Pinus albicaulis (assembly GCA_034641835.2). Classification (NCBI taxonomy): domain Eukaryota; kingdom Viridiplantae; phylum Streptophyta; class Pinopsida; order Pinales; family Pinaceae; genus Pinus; species Pinus albicaulis. The sequence continues at coordinate 422,341,978 of CM076569.1, read as the reverse complement.
TATTACATATTTGGATATCAAATATAATTTTTCTAATTCATATTTATATAAAAACATAAACTACTGCTTACATTATGGCAACATAAGATGAAGATAGATGGTATGGTTTTGGTAGTTATCTTTGGGGCTTAGGATGCATGACAAACAACCACAAAGAAGCTTATGCCCTCTACTAGGGGATTCACTTAGCCAAATAAAATTATGTAGCTTCTCCTTCCTTATTTAGCATATGGTGAAGGGCTCTTGTCCCAGGGAGAAAACATTATAAAGTATTATGAAAAGAGTTAGAAAAGCAGTGGAAGGGTTCTCTTCAATAGCATATTTCCATTTTCTCTATGATCTCCTTAATGATGTGGGCTTATGTGCTAATGAAGGGTGTAAATTAAGATTAGGAGATTTAAAAATAAATGGCCTAATGTTGCCATCTCCTATTCCTTAGAGCTAAATGGATAGACAATACACAATTATGGATGATTTCATTATCAATTACTTATAGTAAGACATATAAATTCTATTTTTTGGTTTTCTTATGGGTCACTTTTGTAAGGGATATGCCTACAAACCTTCATTTTTGTTATCGAGTTTAAAGAACTCACAATTTTTTTAAAGATATAGCTACATACTACATGATGCATTTAGCAAACACATTAAAAAATATAAATACAAAAATCTCATTTTAATGTATATATATATATATATATATGTAACCATAAAAAATAAATTTATTAATAATTTCATATCGAAATATATTTTAATCTAATTTTATAGTAAAAAGAATGGTATAAGTTTAATATAATTTCAAAATAAACATAATTACACATTCAAATATATATTTGAATGTTCATATATATATCTTAAATGAAAATTTAAACAATTTTTATTAAATATAAAGTACAATAAAATCATAAAAAATTACATAACCAAAAATATAACTTAAATTGAAATTTATTATTATTATTAAATACAAAGTGTAATAAAACTAAAAAATTAAACAACCAAAAATATAACTTAAATGGTAATTTAAATATATTAATATTTTCAAATCAAAATATATTTTTTATATAATTTAAAATTAATTTTAAAACTAAAATTATAATATTTCTAATTATATATTTTGGTGTTAAATGTATCTTTAATTTTATTTTTAATATAATTTAATAGTTTCACGTTCAAATACAATTTTTTATATAATTTTAAATTACTTTTACATAAAAATATAAAATTAAATTAAATCATAGCAATCTATATATTAAAAAATACTATATATAAATATAAAATCGTTCAAAAATATAATTTAAAATAAACATTACATTAATATATTTTTACATTCGGTAGATAGATTATCCATCACTCTAGAGGAAAAACTGATTGGGATCAGTAAGATGTTTGCTATGATTAGTTTCATAAATGCAAAAGTCATTATCGTTGAGCTTAAGCTTGCCTCTGAAGCATTTGGTGACAAAAATTTTAGAGAATGTTTGGTCCATCGCGATTTTGATCATGGCCAAGGTCGCTATAGAGCACTCTTGGAGTGGGTATCACCATTTGCATGATGTTCGACTTTCAAAGTTTGTGTATTCATTTATGTTGTGGGGATGGAAGAGAGTTGTTTATGGATCACAAGGGCATAATGACCTGGTCCCTTTTGCACAGATTAGAGTGTGTCAAATTGTAGGTGAGTTATCACTACAAAAAATCCATGTGATTAGCTTCCTCTTTAGCTCCCCTTTTTGCTTCCACTGACTGTTTTAGTGCATTTTTCTCGACATTTTTGAAAAAATCAGAGCTAATTATTAGGATGGCACTGATTTTAGTGTTTTTTAGGCAGATCACGGACAATTGCCGCTATATTCAGTGTTATTTATCGTTTACCTTAGTTCCAACTTTAGCACCTAGTTTAGACTCTCCTTTAGCTACTGATGTAGCTTCGTGTATAGCTTCATATGTAACATCCTATTTTACTCGCGACTATGGCATTACTTTTAGTATTCATTTTAGCTTCCTCTTTAATATCATATTTTTCCCTCGTTATGCAATTGGATATGACTTTTTTTCACACAGGTAGAGGACGAATATTGTAATTAAGTTGGGGAGAGTGTACGGTAAGAAAAATTCGATAATTATCATCCACCGGATGCAAAATACACGTATCTTAAATAAGTAATTATCCACTGTCTCCCTTACTCTTATTGTCATTTGTGAAAATCAATGTGACTACATGGAAATCATTCATATTAGTTCTCATTTATCATTAAAATAATGTATTCATTGAAAGGGTAACCTTAATTATTCCCTATCCATTGTCAAATTTCATTCGACTAGTATTCTCTACCCAGCTGTTTGTATTGACCAAGTGTCGCCTTGTAATAGTCTCTGAGCAGTTCTAAGTAGTAACGATATTTGAAACAACCATGGGAGGAGCAACAGTTCATCATGAACCAAAATCTATTGATGTGCTACTACAACGTCAAGAAGCCCTATAAATATTTAGGAATGTAGGGTGGTTAGTCTACTTTGAGAAGTTGTAGGGTTTCAACAAACAGATTGCCATTTAATTCACACAGGCTCTACAGGAGCAGAATTCATAGGTTAGAAGATTCATAATTGTTGTTACAAAGGACATAATTTCCAGGGTGACAGGTTTACCTCATACAAGGGCTCACTTGTTTTGTAGGAAAATAACAGTTCCAACAACTAGCGCAACATTTTTACAGCGAGGAAAGGAAGCAAGGAGCAAGAGGAGAGGTATTAATAGAACATCCCTTTTTTTCCCTCACGATTATGTGTCTTTATTTATTCATAATTTCATTAATTGTGAGGGATGTTTTGCGATAGTATTCAATTATCAGTTTCATTTATTGACACGTCTTATTATTGAACAATTGATAAATTTTCCATATTGTTTGCTAAAACATTTACAACATTTGGCATAGGCGGTGCATATAGAAAAACATCCAAAGAGTTTCTTATCCAACCATTCGCTCATCAAGTTAATCATAATTCATTCACTGCAATAGCACGGAAGCACATGGACTGGTTTATTGCCAAAGTCAATTGCACCAACCACTGAAATTGAAGAACAGGAGGTATATGTTGAAATAACACTATAATATAAAGCAATTACACCTCCCAGAAAAAGTAGAGCATCTACACTTCCTAGACAAAGAAGAGCGGTTTCACCTCCTAGACCCCGTCGCATAAATATTAAGGGACACAGTTCCATGAGAACGTCTATTGGTACATCTGTTGAAAGAAAAAGAGTATGCACTAAAGAACCTATGGATATATCTGATGATAAATCTGAGGATAGTTATCATAGATGCCCTATTGACGAAGAAGGGCCTAAGGAAAAGACTACTAAAATAAGGGCACCTAGAACAAAATCATCTAAGGCAGGGGTTCTTGAAACAAAAATTCTCGGGGAATCTAAGGAAGTTTCTGAAAAATATACTCATGTACAAATTGCAGTGAAAAAGTCGAAATTGAAGAAGCCGAAAAGTGAAGAGAAGAAGTTAAGTGTTGAAAAAATAGTAGAAGATAGAGCAGTTACACCTCCCAGACAAAGTAGAGTAGTTACACTTCCTGGACAAAGAAGAGTGGTTACACCTCCTAGACTCCTTCACAGAAGCCCTAAGAGATGGAGCCCCGTAAGAATATTTGTTGGTACATCGGCTGAAGGAAAAAGAACATGCACTAAAGGACCCAGTGTTGAAACAGACATGCTTAAAACTTACATTATGAAATAAAAACCAAAGAAAACCATTGAGGAAAAACCACTTAAGAACAAAAGAGTTTTTTTATTCCTGGGAGCAAGATCTTAGCTCAAGGGGAATTGTTGGAGACGGTTCATGGTTGGGTGGAACATGCTTTGTTCCTGAATATTCCCTACACATATTATTGCAGTTAGATGAAATTATGTTATGTTTTACGTGTTGATTTTGAAATTATGTTATGTTTTACCTATTGATTTCTGAAATGGTTTAATGATGTTATGGTCAAAATGTTAAATTCAATTTATGGATCGGTTACAGAAAAGAAAATTTTGATGCATAGATAGAAAATTTTCTGAATTAATAAATTTTGGAAACATATGGTTATTTTGTGGATTATATGATCTAGATTATATCAATTGTATTGTGTTACAATAACTAAGTTAATGGGATACGAAAGAGGAGAAATTGTTAAGAAATATACTATGTTTAGTTGTCGAGACAAATTCTTGTTGTATATGCATCCTCTTAGTACATATATATGTATGTATCCGTATAGATGTGGAGAATTTCTAGAACTACTTACATAGTTCTGTATACTCTCTCTTTTGCACTAAGATAAATAATTAATGGTACTTACTGATAGGTTTTAAATAGATGAATCAACGGGAGATAACAATATATTGTGCAACTAAAAAGAAATTAAGAAATTAGATTCGAATAACATGTAAAGATATTCACTTTTAGCTATATTGTAGTTCCTTGTAAATTATATAGTTGAAGGGAATAATTATTGACGAAATATTATCCTAGTAATACTAGGGAAATATCCCTATCATCTCCTTGAGACAATGAATTGTGGATTAGAAACATGGAATATCTAGGTTATCCTTATAAACTACATAGCCAAATCTTCTGCTCGTAATTCTAGTTGTAGTGAGGGTATATTACAATGCATCCTTGTATGCATGAACTTATGTAATTAGTCATATAGTTCCCTAAATCATGTGATTGAGAGTACAAAACCCCGATATAGTGTAGGCTTTAGTTATTCATAACTAAACATAAAGTGAAATGATGGAATATACAGAAATAATAGTAGAAGCACACATATATGAATATTACTTGGCATAAGTAAGATTGTAAATGAGCACAATGTTCTAAAAGACGAAGTGGTATAACGATGTAGGAACCAATTCTTCACCAAAAAATAAATCGACAACAAGTTGAGTAATCATCAAAAACAATAGCATGGTATACATGATCCTTTAAATTAAGTTCAATAGATATATCAAGTTCTCTAATGCCATATAGAGTTATATAAGAAGTCTAATATGGATAATTGAACTCGATGGCACTTATATGTGTGTGTGTGTATACTCCTCAACTTAATGATTAGAAGAGTCAACATGTTGAATAAAGTAAAAGGGAGTTCCTTTTTAAATACTCTAAAGGAATCTATACATCCATGCATGTTACAAGTATGCTTTTAAAACAAAACACAGAATATTACTATAAAACAAGTATACATAAGAACCAATAAAGAAATCGACAACAAGTTGAGTTATCATAAAAAATAATAGCATGGTATACATGATCATCTAAATTAAGTCTAACATATATATCAATTTCTCTAGTACCATAGAGAGTTATATAAGAAATCTATCTGGAGAATTGAACTGAAAGGTGCTTTTATATAACAATTAGGAAACTTGTAAATTGGGTACAGTTCCATAAGAAACTTTAGAAGAGTATTGTGGCAGAGAGTTATATAAGAAGTCTAATATGGATAATTGAACTGGATGGCACTTTTATATATATACACACTCTTCCACAATAACAATTAGGAAACTTTGAAATTGGGTACAGCTCCATAAGAAACTTTAGAAGAATATTGTGGCAGAGAATTCGCAAAACAATCTATACAATTTGTGCAACAAAAGATATAAGAGTCAACATGTTGAACAAAGTAAAAGGGACGATCCTTTTTAAATACTCTAAAGGAATATACACATCCATGCATGTTATATTAAGTATGATTTTAAAAGAAAGCTAAGATAAGATTATTATAGAACAAGTAAATAAGAACCAATAAAGAAATCGACAACAAGTTGAGTAATCATCAAAAACAATATCATGGTATACATGGTCATTTAAATTTAGTTCAATATATATATCAAGTTCTCTAGTACCATAGAGAGTTATATAAGAAGTCTAATATGGATAATTGAATTGAAAGGTGCTTTTATATAACAATTAGGAAACTCAGAAATTAGGTATGGTTCCATAAGAAACTTTAGATATAAAGGGAAGATCCTTTTTAAATAATCTAAAGGAATATATACATCCATGCATGTTGTAAGCATGCTTTTAAAACAAATTTAAGGGGATTTTATTATAAAACAAGTAAAGAATAACCACAATAGTATAAGGTGAAATAATGGCTCGCTAAGGCCTCGAGGGCTGCACAAAATAAATCAAAAAACTTGTATGGTTGAAAATTCAATAATCCGGTAAACCCTGATCTCAGTTATGGCTCTTAAAGCCAAATTGTAGTAGTACGTCACGTAGATTTAGGAGGAATGGAGAAACCATATACCGACCTGTAAGAATCATGAAGTCAATAAGTTATCCTCTAAAATTGCAAGTTTTTTTTGTGGGAAGCTACTAGTTCATAGGAAATCCATACCTATAACCAAATTCATTACTAAAATAGTGATGGAATCTTGGATGATCATTCAAGAGGTTAGCCAAATAATGAAGAGATACAAAATACGTGCACAAATGAAGTAAAATTGTATACCTAAAAATTATAGTGGTGACATCTCCTCCTTATTAGCTGCGAGGATAAAGGAATTAGAAGTTAACTAAATTCTGAGCAAGAAATCCAAATCGAGTCAACCTATGTCTTGGTAGGACACCCTAAACATCAAAATAAACAATGGTAAACGAAAACTCTTTACCTGATTAGTGCCACCATGCTACACCTTGAACTGCAAAAGTACATAACGAAATTTTTCATCATGGGAATAATTGAGGGTTTTAAATCAGAACGTAAGTCTATATCGAAATGCAACTTTAAAAATTAGTAAAATGACATTTTCAATGTTAGCCATAAATGTTGCAAAACAAAGAAAATGATTATTACTCTTAATAACTAGTGCAATAACCAACGGTGAAAAACCACGAGTGGTAAGGGAATTTTCTTAGACAAAATGGAGAGAAGGATTTTCAACTTCAACTGCCCCATTACATACTATAATTCCAGAGAAGGGCCATGTATCCATATTCTTCCATGATAGGATAATAATCCCACTATGAACTAGTAAAATGGAAAGAACTAAAACCATAATATCCTTCCTTAGAAGGGTCGAACCCTTTCACACGTACTCAGTGTTTGATAAAGCACCATAGTTCCTACTTCCTTCCATAGAAAGTATCAACAATTCAATGTGACTTTAGAAACAAAGAAATATTATTACCCTTTGATCTGCGCTAATTCGGCCTAGCAAGTAACCATAGGTAAGAAAAATAGGGTGCTCTCGTATCTTGAAGGAATGCAACATAAACTATAAGTAACATTTTCAAGTTACAATTAGAATTAATGAAAATAGAACTCAGGATATATAAGAAAATTAGTACCTAATAATTATATAATTTATTCGAGATTTCCTCTATAATAGTTATTTTGGTAAATTGAAGGATAAATCTAAACAATTGGCCAATGCCACTATAAAAATGTGAAAAAGAGTAAGAAACTATACTCATAGGAAATAGATAAAGGGTAATAACAACCTAAACGAGAACCATGTCTTACATTACCTAAATAAATACAAAGGGTAGAATGGCGTAAGACCTAGAGTAACCTTCGAGGTGCATCTATAGAAATTTCACGTAAAAATTGACACTAAACCATCACAATCATACCAGGTGGTGCAGCGCTCTAGTCACTAGTGGAAACCAAATGAAACACTAATCTGGCAAATTTTAAAGGGAGGCTTAGTCATTGACAAACCCTATATATTTTCCATTATTGGATCTCAAAATTAGATCATGGTTGTAGAAAATGCATTCGACTGAAGCTCCATGTGAAATTCACATCGTAAGCCCTAACATGGCCTTAGTCTATGAATCTATGTGTATTAATAACCAAGAAAATAATAAAACCATACCATGTGCATAATCATTACGAATGATGCCATGGTATTAAGTAATTTCAATGGTGATAGTATTGTATAAGTGGAGATCTAGCCTAAGCACCATGGTTCTTGTTAAATTAGATAACATATGAAAATTGGGTCAAGAATAGTATATGCAAAGAATCAATGGATACCAATACTCATGGATAAGACCCTTCAACTAGAAATTGATTATATTCCTAAAAGGAAACAAGTTATTTAGTCAGTTGAAGTAAAAGACAATAGGACTTAAAATGATCAATAAATCATAGGAATAATGACACTAATATGTTGTATAAAAAAACCTGTCAGTGGTGAGACTAAATACTCCAAATGATGACCAGGTGGACTCCACCTTGAACCTAATACTAATTCTTACAGAATGTGACAATTCATTTTATTATGATGTATGTAAAATAATGGCAATGTTAAAGAAATCACGATGTACATGAGGAAGTAAAGAAATTTGTGATAAAGATGTATGTACAATAATAATAATGTTAAGGAAAAGAAAAAGAAAAAATTAGGTGAAATTGAGGTATGTTACATATGATATCAGATTTGTAGGTTCAAATATGATGCCTAGGAGTCAAACCAAAGTTGCAGATATTTTGCGGAAAATAGTTGAAGGTATTTGTATAAAATGTTGTGCTCTGGAAAAGTTAAATTTGTTTTGTCGAATGATGTACAGAACTTAAAGGCTTATGGGTCAACTCACAATTAACAAAGTTACTATGTAAAGCAAAGAAGACATGAATGATAAAATATCTATTATATCTCCTGATAAAGGAGACTAGATCTAAGTGGAGATAGGAGATAAATTATCACCTACTACAATGAAATTGTTGGAAGAAGTAAAAGACTAAGGAACATAAGTCTATCTTTTATAAAATAAATTGGTTGAATATTGTGGTAAACAAGTGCAAGGCACCAGAAGTACACTACACCATTAGATAAATTATATATGGGAATTTTAGTAAGTGATTAACTACATTGAATTGGGTGAGAGAAGTGTACAAGGTGTTGGCTGGAAATAGATATGCCAAAAAAGACAAAGTATCTTGTGTTAATTTAACAAGTGTGCCAATAAAATAGGGAAATCAAATATTGATACATACACTTGTTCAGGTATATATATATATACCTAAACAAGTGTATGTATCAATACTTGATTTCCGTATTTATTATTGATTTCCCTATGTATCAAGTGTATATATTATGCAAGAGTTTGATAATAATTCCAAGCCCAAACTTACTTGGACAATGTATAGCATTGTGGTTTTTTTTATCACCCATGCAAACTTAAACACGATAAGTTCCTTGGAGATATGCACATAGCTTAAAGGATTATCAAAGATAACTATATTCTTATATAATAAATGAGTTTAATTGAAAAGGATGTTTTAGCCTTCTCATTAAAGTAATTTCAAAAAATATATATTTAAATTTATTTTTTTAAAATATTTCCTTTTATTTTTCCACTTTTGGGGGGGCTTTATTTATTTTATTTTTAGTTTTAAAGTACTAAACAATGATGCATTTTTTTTGTTACATAAAAAATGGAGTGTCTAATCAGAGCCAGAGTCTTGGGCATGTGGGAATGAGCATTCTGTCAAATCTCGTCGTCGGGAGTTTTTCATAGGTAATCTATGCTCTCAACATTCTCTTTTTAAGTTCTAGTTGCTCCAATTACTTGTTAAGTTCTAGGTTTTGCAGATCCTTGGACATGAATACCACTATGGTTGATCTGGCCCAGATAACCCTCTTTGGGAAGGAGATATGACATTTAATTCCCAAGTTTCCAATGGTCCAAAATTACAAAAAACTAGTCCCTCTCGCTTTGTGGAAAAGCTATATGACATTCCAAAAGTGGAGATCAATGCTCGTTAAGCCCAAATATGAGCACTCCAACTTGTATATCATGACCTAATTATTCATTTCATATGGCTATGACCCTCACTCTACACTATTTGGACCTAGATTGAGAATAATTGCTATCACCTCAGCTCAGGTGAAGTTGTTTCCTCCTTTTATAATAAGGGATTTTTTACATTTTATTTTGAGAACAAAGTGGATCGGGATATGATATTCAGAAGTGGACCATATTTTCTGGGAGCCCAAGGTTTATACCTTGGTCATTGGAACCCTTTGAATTTTAATCTGGAACGTGATATCCCTGTCGCACTCGGAGTCTGGGTTAAACTCCCCTACTTTTCTCCCCACTACTGGAATGATGTTACCTTTACACTTATTGGAAATTCATTACGCAAGTATGTTGACTATGCAGAACCCAGAGATGGACTCTTTCGTTTTGCAGGTGGATTAAGATAAAGGATTTCCAACGGCAATCAATTTTTGTATGGATAATTGGACTCATGTGCAGGAAGTGGACTATGACCGACTCCCTTTTAAATACACAGTATGCCATGAATATGGGTACTTTTCCAAAGAATTCCAAAAAATGCAAGTATCTCAAGAACAACAAGGAGAACAGAATGATCAATGGTAGCAAGCCAAAATGAAAAAAGGATCAAACAGGCAATAACCAAAATTTGTGTTGGCTCCTGAAAAGGCTCCTCTCAAGGATGGATATGGACCACAGTCTTCAAGCCCCTCTCCAAGCAGATATAACCTTGCAAGAAGTTGAAGCAGTGAAGGAACCTGTTATGAAATCATCTTTGTCACCCTAGAAGATGGTGAATAGTCTCACCCAACTACTAAATATTCTCCTCTTTACTAGGAGCATGCGTCTTTTCAAAATCTTGGTCAAATCCCCCACATAAAACATGTGTTCAGCTGAAATCTTAAATGGTAGGACCAAAGAACACTTTGAGGAAGATGATGAAGATTTCTTCTCTTCAAAGGAGATTGCTAGACCAAAAATTAATGTCAATTCGATGGATGAAAAATTTATAAAAGGAGAAGGAAAGGGAAGCAGACAAGAAAATCCTTACATTAGGTCACAAGCCTGATAGATAAATTAAGATTGAACAAACGAAAAAGGATAAAGAACTTGACTTCCAGCACAGCATCCCCCGCCAGTTGGTAGATCATGGGAGTAAAGGGGGGGGGAGGAGCAACAACATGCCCCTCCAAGGGGGTAACCACCTCAAAAATTAAATAATGAATATAATCTCCTGGAATTACAAGGACGTTGGAACTAAAAAATGAGTAGAAGAATAAAAGTCATTGATCCTTAAATAAAAACACTTTGTGGCCCTCTTCCAGTAGAAAAATATGAATTAGAGTGAACTCTCCTCTAAGCATAATATAATATGGAATAGAAGAAATATGATTTCACTCGGCTCTCATCCTGCATCTGGGGTTCTATGTACTCTTTGGGACCCAAACCAACTTCAACTCTTGAATACCATGGAAACCACCCATTGGATTGTGGACACCTTTAAAATTATGGATATTCACTAGCTATGTAATCTAATCAATTTACATATGTGGTCCACTTTAGAGAACAACAAGAATGTTGGAAATATCTTATTGATCTAAAGCACACAAAGTTTGGCCAAAATTGCATTATTTGGAGGGACTTCAACACTAATATGAATCACAAGGAAAAGAAAGGGGGATCTATGGTTAGGGACCCCCTTCAATAAGATATGGAATACCTTATCCAATCTCTTAATCTCCTTGATATCAATCCTCTTTGTTTCCGGTATACTTGGAACAATAAGTGCGTTGGATCTCGTCACATAGTTGCCTAATTGGAAAACTTCCTAGCCTATGATAATCTCCTAATTGTTAACCTCTCCCTTCATTCCTTTATTCTTATGTGGAATTGTTTTTATCATCGCCCCATTCGTCTAATGATCTCACCTCCTTTGAGCTATGGCTCAATCCCCTTCTATTTCTCCATTCTTTAGAGCCTTTCCCCTGGTTTTTGTGACCTCGTCAAGTCACCCTAGCCTACATGGGTGGAAGGCAGCCGAAATGTAATTTTGGAAATGAAAATTAAGCGGCTCAAGCACTGTATTAAGCAATGGATGAAGAAAGGGAATACTAAACGCCAGTGTTCGATCTTGGACCTGAAGCAGCAAGTGGCTTCTATTCAAGAAGAACTGGAATGAAAAGCGAGTAGAGTGGGTATTATGGAGAAATAATCATAATAATTTAAGACCTGTCACTCGCTATTGAAGAAACGGGAGGAATATTGGTGTCTCAAATATTGCACTGTTTTTCTCTAGGCGCGAGATCGGAACACCAAGTGTTTTCATAGATGGGAAAAATACCAGGAAAGTAAGAACAATTTCTTAGAAATCCAAATTTAAGGGAAGAGTATTACAGACTTCCAAGCCATCAAGCAATTTTCCACTGCTCAATATAAAAATTTATACCAAGACAATGGCCCTGGAGACGCCGTTGATGAAGACTACATGCTGGAGCATGTTTCCAGATTAATCTTTGAAGATATGAATTCCCAGCTTATAGTTGTGCCCTTAGTCGATTAAATCAAAAGGGTGGTGTTCTGCCTACACCAAGACAAGGCTCTGGGCCATGATGGATTTACTACCAATATTTACCAAAAGTACTGAGAGGTGGCCAGCAAGGACTTATGCAGAATGATTGGATATTCTCCAGAGTGACTCTGCACCAATGGAGGAATTAACTCCTCCTTCCTAGCCCTCATACTAAATTCTTTGAACGCCTCTTCTTTCTCTCAATTTTTCCCTATATCCCTATGTAATGCTTCTTAAAAAAAAAATCAAATATTTTGGCTTCCCTCCTCAAGAAAATCCTCCCTCATCTCATTTTGGTGAATCAAGGGGGTTTTGTTCAAGGAAGAAAAAGTTTCGACAATATAATCTTGATTCAGGAAGTAGTGGACTCTAAATAGAGGAGAGGGGACCAAGGTGTGATCATAAAAATGGAAATTTCTAATGAATTTTACTAATTAAATCATTTTTTTCTCTTTAAGGTGATGAAAAAGATGAATTTTGATGCAAAATATATCCAATGGACATCATTGTGTATTGACTCTCCTTAGATTGCCCCTCTAGTTAACAGGAAATTAGCCAATTTTTTCAAAGCATCTCAGGGGTTGAGGCAATGTTTCCTGCTCTCTCCTTTCTCATATATTATTATGGCATATTCGTTGAGTCAGTGTCTTGAATTTGAAAGAGTGGCTACCAATATTCGAGGAATTAGATTCACTGCTAGAATAAGGAGTATTATTCATGGTCAGTTTGTGGATGATACTATTATTTTGTGGGAAGCCTCTCTGTTGATCACAGAGATATTAAAAATGGTATTGAATAGATTCCTATATGCTTCTAGGGGTTTAACGAATGTCTTCAAAAGTCATATATTCACATGGAATACGTTTTCTCATAAGCAGAGGAAAATTAGAGACGTTCTAGGATATAAAGTCATTGGAGATTGGAAAGAGTTCAAATATGTAGGCCTTCCAATATAGATCAGAAACACATCCCCCAAATAATGGCAACACGTTATAGACAAGATTAAAAATAATTTGGAGAGATAGGGAGCTCGTTGGCTCAATGTTGCAAGGAGAACGGTCCTATTTAAAGCGGCCCTTTCAGCCATCCCCATATATCAATTTTCTACCCTTCTGGTGCCCAAATATGTTTTGCAACGAATGGGAGTCTACCTCCAAAAAATTCTATGGGAAGGGGGAAAATCGTAGACCAAAACATTTGATTTAATGAATTGGCTCTCTATCCGAGCTATGAAGCTACATTAAGGATTAGGTGTTTGGGATCCCTCTTTTGCTAATATTGCGATGGGGGTAAGGATATACTGGAAGCTTAAAATTGAGCCTAACGTGTGGTGGGTTCTAGTCCTACAATCAAAGTGTCTGCGTGCAAATGATAATCACTCTACAAATGGGATGGTAAGCCAAGGATCTCTGATCTAGAAACTGGTTGTCACAACCTCCTCATTAATCAACGATCGTCTTCGTTGGATTCTGGGAAGTGGGAATAAAATCAACCTTTGGGAAGACTTAATATTAGTTGCCTTCTATTGTGCTAGGAGGAGAACATTCGACCCTTGATGGAGCACCTGAGCCAGGCAGGTATAAACACCCTTATTCATTTTATGGATTGGGATTATGCAAGTATTTGGAAAGGCTAGAAGTTGGATGATGTCCCTAACATTCTAAAACCGACTAGATAAATTCCAAAAGTCAAACTTGTTATATGTGCTCCGCTCATCCAATCTGCAATTGATATGTTGGGTTGGAAATCTCCCTTCTGCTATTTTAAATAGGGTTATAATACTCGGCTTTTCAATTCCGAGGTTCCTCTGAAATTCATTGTATGCAACAAGATCTAGAGGGTCGACGCAATTCCAAAGGTAAACACCTTTTGTCAATGGCTCCCGATGCATAAAAATATTTTAACTTCAGAAGATATTAGAAAGCATGGCATAGTTGTCCCTTCGAGATGTCCTCTTCGTGAGAAATTGGACGAATCAAGTCCTCATATTTGTCTTTCTTTTGCCATACGCAATGGCATTGTGGGCCACTGCCCTCGGTCCTCTTTTCCCCAGAAGCCTGTGGCATCCAAATATCCAAAATAATTTCTCATTATGAATACATCCTTTATGGGCTCCCTTCGGACCAACTCCGCCCTCGAAGTTATATGGAATTCTCTCCCTAAATATCTTTGCTAATAAATCTAGCATTTTAGAAATAGTTTCATCTTCAAAAACATCTTTATCTCCGTCAGAGCCTTGGAACTAGAATCTCTCTCCTTCTATCTTGTATACAATCCTCCTACCTTGTATTCTACCCTAAGTGATACCTTATAATAGTAATGCTTGACACTCTGAGTTTTTCATTCCCATTCACCCCACCCTCTACCCCCCAGGTCAGCACAAGACCAATATCAATTGGAAGTTGTGTCTTTCTCCTCGGGATTTTGTTGATTGGAAGTATCAAGCGTAGAATTGGATCCTTCAATTTGACGGTGCATCAAAGCATAACCTAGGGGTGGAAGGAGGGGGAGCGATACTATTGAATCCTAAAGGAAGCATTGTGGATAAATTTTCATGGGGCCTTGGGTGGAAATCTAACAACCAGGAAGAAATGTACGGGTTATTCCTGGGGGTAAATCTGGCTCAAGATCGAGGCAGTAGAGACATTGTCATTTTAGGTGACTCTTTCCTAGTTATTTGATATCTGAGAATTAGCACCCCTCCAACATATAATACAGTAAGCCTTTTTTATCAACGGATTAAAAGTATTGTTCACTCCTTCTCTAACTCTACCTTCTCCCACATCCTCATAAATCTAAATCCTGAGGCGAATCATCAGACCAATAAGGCTTTCCTTCTGGATGAAAGGAAGACATAAATCAATGGAATAATATGGTATATAATGATCCCATAGGTATTCATGCCTTAATCCCTAGTGCTCCCCATTTCTATCTCCCCACCCCGCATTGAGCCACTGTGCCCCATCCCTAGCTTAATCCTCTTTTCACATTACATTTTTTACTATGTTCATATGAGTGACTGTGCTAAATCCCCAATTTTCCTCCTCATGATTGTCAAGGACACCATCTGTCAGCTCGACGTGGCACGGACCGACCGCTTTCCTAATTCAAGTGTGCCTTATATAACAACCTCGGTGTGGAATAGACACAATATCATAGGCAGTTATAGCTACATCACCTTTGATCGACACATGATGATTACTCTACCTCGGGCTACTAGAGATAATAATATTGAAGTGAAAGCTCGAGTGTGGCTTCCATGGCGCGAAAGGAATAAATATGGTTGTGGGAGCATAGCCACATTCATGACCCATGAGTGGAGTCTGTTCGAAAATATGAATTCACTATTAATTTTGAAGTCGGTTACCTTTGTATCAAGGGTGGCATCCATACATTGGTATAATAGGAAGCTCTGTGATGAGATTTGAGTAATTTTGTGGCCATTCTTCTGCTATTACAAACTCGTGTGGGTTCAGCATCACTATCGCTGGGTGATTTGGTGTATTTCCACTACGGGGTCAGAGGTAAGTGAATCAATTAATGGTATTCATTGCAATGTGAGATATTGGATCGGTGGTAGCAATTACTATGTTATAGGATTTGGCTCAATTAACATTCGAGGTGCTCAATTAGCGGTGACCTACCCCGTCCTATCTGGTGCTTACCCTATAAACTACTTTGTATTATTTTTAATATTTGGATGTTGTGTTGGAAATTTCTAGTCACTATGTATTCTACTGGATCTCTTTGGTTGTCTTCCCTCTTTTGTCTAGCTACTATAGTCTCTCACTACCTCCCTTAGTACCTACATAATCCATGCCTCTCTATGGACTCTAGCCCCTCTGTTGGGTATGTGTTATATTGTTTCCACGACTAGTCATGCGCGGGGGGTGAGAGTTCTCCCAGTACGTTGCGATGGGCACATCAGGGGGGTCACAAGGGGGGGTGGCAGCGCCCCGGGAAGAAATTTTTGGACCCTATTTTTTGGTGGGCGAACTTGCCCATGTTCTTGTGCATGGGTTTGCACATGGTTTTGAGGCATGATGGTTTCCACCCCTGGTATTTTGTATATTCGGTCAAGGGAACTACGGTTATATTCTAATCCAGGGTTTATGTATGCTTCGGCATGTATATATGTGTTGTAACACTGAAAGGAATATAATGAAAAATCAAGATGGTCGTCCCGATTTGGGATCCAGGGGAAAATCTCTGTGTATATCTATTTTATTATTTATGCTCTTGCTATTGTTTATTTTATGTCTTAAGATTCGTTTGCAGATCATTTATGTACAGGGTTAAAACCTACACGCTCAGCATCATACTCCTTGGCCTCCATAGTGTGTGACCATTGCATAAAAGAGCATGAAGCCATCAATTCTGAAATATACGACTTGCATGTTAAGATGTATCAGCATCATGCCTCTAAGTGCAACTCTTTTGAAATAATTGTGGCTCTTTAGCAAAGAATTTCTTCCTTGGAAGACGAAGTGGATGCACTGCGCAATATAACCATGTATCTCAAGATCTGGGGCATTCAGTGAGAGAGTCCACCCATAGGGCCCTCCCGAGACATCGACCTCAATAGGCCAACAGATTCTACAATGTTGTAATGTTTGGTTTCAAATGTATGTATTTTTTGTTACAATTTTTCAGCATATGCACTTCTCAGTAAATAAGAGTATTGTTTGGATTTGATTTTTTTATGTAATCTCGCTAAGGGAAATTAGACACAACTTAACATCCTATATTCCCTTGAGCACAATGGCCATGTAATTCTCTCGGGTATTTCTCACAACTCGACGCAGATTTAATACAAAAATGTACTCATTTTTGTTTTAAAAAAATTACTAAACAATAATGTTCTTTGTTTTGTTTTTTATTTTTCAACAATTGTTTTCTTTTTCTTTTAATTTTGCTATTTATTTCATTTATGTTTTTTATCCAAATTTATATTTTATTACAATGTTTCTTTGTTGATTTTAAAGTGAAAGCAAAAAAACATCAATAAAATTATAATATGTGTTTTATTAACCATAATTGTTTTGAATTTACAATATGTTTTTCATCAACCAATTTTTTTTTGAATATACAATCATTGTTTTATTTACCAAACATTTTTTGATAATTTTTGTGCCTAATATTTGTAGATCTAGACTCTTATACACCAATTTAAATTCGTATAATTTCATTATGTATACATATTTGAGGGTTTCTCTCACATCTTCGTATCCTTCTTATGCTTCATCCCTTCTAACAAAGCTTTAGAATGTCATTTTTACAATGTTTATTATTTTTTCCATGGACACTGTGGGATGTTTTCTATTAATATTAACTAAGTTTGATCATCAAAACTATCTTAATCAACATAGTAGTTTAGAATATTGTTGACCTATCTTTGTTCCTCGCATGCCTTCTACTATTGGTATGTGAGACCAATATATAATCATTCCCTTGAATGGAGTTACTATGTTTTGACCTTTTAATTAGTCAAGGATATTAGAGTCACATAGTATTACAAATTACCTGCTAATTAAAAATTTTATAGAATCAATATAAGAAAGAATCTAACCTAAATTTTTGAATTCTATTTATCACCACATCTTTCATAACATTGTCCCTCTTCATGCCATACCCTCACAAAACCACATAATAGCAATTTAGTACAATGTTTCGCAACATTGGGATTATATGTTGTAGCTCTACTATCACATATGCATGACCTTTTTTTCTAATATTTATGCTTTGTTATATCATCGACATGCTTATTGCACCCTATATATAAATGGATTATTAGTAATATGTTAACATTGTTTTTCAATTGATGTAATTAATCTTACACTTTAGTGACATGGATATCACATATTGGTTGAGGTTGATGGTTGATCTTTGATTTCTTTGGCTATAGTAAGTGTAGTATATACACAATACAAATAATGGTTAGCATTGAATTTTATATATAGATAAATATATAGATGAGTTTTAAAAACCAAAAAAAAAAATTGTAAAAATCGATAATAATAAAAAAATACAATCTCAATCACTTTTCAATAACCATATTACATGGAGAAGGGAGATTGTTTAGAAATTTTTTCTAAAACTATTATAATTTTAACAAGTTTTCATATTCACATTCCATTAAAACCATTCCAATTTCAGTGATTTCCGAGTTACCACTTTAAATTGAGAAGAAAAAAAAATGTCAATTCTTAATGTACTTACATGATGTTGTGTTCGAGAAAATATTGACAAATATTAATCACCTTGGAGGAAGCCCATCATTAACTTAATGATTTTTCATTCTTGCAAGGAGCTTTGCACATCCCTAGAAATATTTCACTGTGGGGCTTTGCACATCATGTGCCTGGTTGTCCCATCTTGCTGTTTGTTTATTCATTTTCCGATCATTTACATTAATAAGAAAACTAATGTAAATATACATTATTTTTTTTTTTTTTTGTAAATATGGTAGGACCTGGCTATTTTCTATTTAGATATGCAAGACAGGTTACAACAATATAGAATCAAGTCTGTGGCCTCAACCTGCCTGTAGGAAACCAAAGTCACATACCGCAAAGGCATGAAAAGCAAACCAAAATCGAAATACTTCATCTCTTGCACATATGCCCGAGGCTATCTTTCCTCTGCATTTTAAATGTCCACACATCGATACTTATAAAATAGAAGAAATTACACAAAATCGCTAATCGTACTAAGAACATGATAAAAAGTAAACTAATATCCATCGATGAGTAAACCGGAGCGTGGTCTTTTCACCCAGAGACCTGCATGTCGACCGTTGCAACACCGTAATCGTTTCTCCATTCGGGCCAACCCTCGTCATCCAACCGCTCACAATCGTCCGTACACCGGGTAATCTTAATATGTTGTAATTGGTCCTCGTATTGTCCGTTGTGTTCCAAGAGGCGTGGTTCCTACTTAGCACCACTCCTTGTTTGGTCAGATGGAAACTTTGAATAGCCTTAGCTAAGGCATTTGACAAGCCAGTATGTATGTACAGTCTGCTGAAATAGGGTGAGGCGCCCTCGAGTATTGCCTGGGTCCGATATGAATTCAAGGATTTCGGCTTCTGTTTCCAGGTCCTCAGGATCAGTCTGGAGATCACGTTCCCAGCCACGGATTTCTTGGCGTATAACAGATGAATTCCCAATAACATACCTTGTAGCGAGGGTCTCAAGGTTCTCATGAAGCGGCCGACCCCCGCTTTCAGAGTGTGCCCCCGCATCGCTCGGCGATTACCTTCGACGCGACCCATAATGCCTCTTCCCCATGGTAGAAGGAAGTCCGTGCATCAACCCAGACATACAAGAGAAAACAACAAGGGAATAAGTAACAGCATTGATATAACCAGTGAATAACCCATGAATAGAGTCAGTGTGCCTGCCCAGCGCATCAAAGTGAGATAAATAGAGGACCCAATTTATATACCAATTTACAGAGGCAGCCAGTTTTTGCAGGGCATATGTGAGAGGAACAGGGGACGTTTTAAACACTACTTAAATATTTGCCAGTGAGAATATTCATTTTATATTCCAAGAAGATGAACAACAACAAAAGAAACCGTACCCATGGCTTAAATCGCACCTCACTAAAATCCCAACAGTCGACTTTCATATTCGTAGGAAGCAATAAATTCAAATCCAAAGCTCAGACTTCGAATTTACCTTGTGAAATTTAAAAAACTACACCACCCACAACCTACCTCGACACCTGCCTCGAAGAGCAATGGCAGAGACTATACCCCCAGTGCTAAAACCCCAAAACCATATTACATGGAGAAGGGAGATTGTTTAGAAAATTTTTCTAAAACTATTATAATTTTAACAAGTTTTCATATTCACATTCCATTAAAACCATTCCAATTTCAGTGATTTCCGAGTAACCACTTTAAATTGAGAAGAAAAAAAATTTTCAATTCTTAATGTACTTACATGATGTTGTGTTCGAGAAAATATTGACAAATATTAAGCACCTTGGAGGAAGCCCATCATTAACTTAATGATTTTTCATTCTTGCAAGGAGCTTTGCACATCCCTAGAAATATTTCACTGTGGGGCTTTGCACATCCCTAGAAATATTGCACTGTGGTTCACATATGTGCCAGGTTGTCCCATCTTGCTGTTTGTTTATTCATTTTCCGATCATTTACATTAATAAGAAAACTAATGTAAATATACATTTATTTTTATTTTTATTTTTTTTGTAAATATGGTAGGACCTGGCTATTTTCTATTTAGATATGCAAGACAGGTTACAACAATATAGAATCAAGTCTGTGGCCTCAACCTGCCCGTAGGAAACCAGGTCTGTTGGCCACCGCAGTGCATGAAAAGCAAACCAAAACTGAAATTGTTTCATCCTTCTAAAATCT
This sequence comes from Pinus albicaulis, assembly GCA_034641835.2. Taxonomy (NCBI): domain Eukaryota; kingdom Viridiplantae; phylum Streptophyta; class Pinopsida; order Pinales; family Pinaceae; genus Pinus; species Pinus albicaulis. The sequence goes on along the minus strand of CM076569.1, from coordinate 422,321,229 downwards.
GCATGAGCTATCTTTCCTCTATCGGAAATTTCCACATACTGATACTTATAAAATAGCAGAAATTCATACAAAACTGCTAATTGCATTAAGAAACATGATCAAAAGTAAACTACTATCCATTAGATGAGTAAACTGGAGCGGGATCTTTCACTGTAGACCCAGGCATGTCAACTTGTTGCAGCACCTGCAATCGCTTCTCCATTCAGCCAACCCTGTCGTCCAATCTGCTCATGCGATCTGCTGTCTGATACTGGGTAATCTTAATATGTTGTAATTGGTCCTCCATGGTCTGAAGTAGTTCCAAGAGGCGTGGTTCTGGCTTAGTAGCATCAGTCCTTGTTTGGTCAGGATGGAAACTTTGAATAGCCTTAGCTATAAGGCATTTGACAAGCTAGTATGTATGTACAGTCTACTGAAATAGGGTGAGGCGCCCTCGAGTATTGCCTGGGTCCGACATGAAGTCAAGGATTTCGGCTTCTGTTGCCAGGTCCTCAGGATCAGTCTGGAGATCACGTTCCTAGCCACGGATTTCTTGGCGTATAACAGATGAATTCCCAATAACATAATTTGTAGCGAGGGTCTCAAGGTTCTCATGAAGCGGTTTTCGACCCCGCTTCTTAGGAGCAGGCTCCGGCATTGCCTGCGATTTACCCTTCACGGACTGAGCACGTCTCTTCCCCATGGTAGAAGGAAGTCTGTGCATCACCCAAACATACAAGAGAAAAAAACAAGGGAATAAGTAACAGCATTGATATAACCAGTGAATACCCCATGAACAGAGTCAGTGTGCTTGCCCAGCGCATCAAAGTGAGATAACCAGAGGACCCAATTTATATACCAATTTACAGAGGCAGCCAGTTTTTGCAGGGCATATGTGAGAGGAACAGGGGACGTTTTAAACACTACTTTAACCTTTGCCAGAGAATCTCTACGGAGTATTCTAGGAAGATGAACAATAACAAAAGAAAACCAGACCCATGGCCGAAACTGTGACTCACTAAAATCCCAATAGCTGACTTTGCATCTTGCAGGAAGCAACAGAACAAATCCAAAGCCTAGACTTCCTGAATTTACCCGGTGAACAGAAAAACTACACCACCTACAGGCCCTACCTCGACACCTGCCTCGATGAGCAATGGCAGAGACTATACCCCCACTGCTAAAACCCCAAAACCAACCTTCAGCATTCAAACCTATCGACATTAAGGGCCAGGATCGAACATAAACATTTGTAAAAAATACACAAGGATCTCGAAAACATGGTTCTACAGGAATAAGTAGCGGAGGAACCGGGTGGCAAGCCATCCGAAACTGCCAGATACCCTTGTTATGAAACTGAACAATTCTATCATTACAGACTTCAACTTTAAAAATTCTCAGACAAGCGAATACATACCCCCACAAAATCGTCTGCCTGTTTGATAGCTCTTCCAGCCGGCTTCGATGCTGCCTCCGCGTCTTCAGTGCGCCAAGTTTTTGCATGGAAAAATGCCACAAACACGCTATTTTGACGACCCTCCCAAGCCTTTCTGACAACCAGGCTGGCATGCATGCGAAACCATCACTCTCCATTCCCTCCGCTGGCGTTCGCATGAAACTATGTCCTGCTACATACTCTGGCATAATGACTCTGGACTACCGCATCTGTCCTAACCATTTAAGACTCCTGTGCCACCTGTCCACCCCGATCGGGGGATGTAAATATACATTCTGACAACAAGATATTCTAACAATAAAATTGAAAATGTATATAGAGATATAAGATATTTCATGGATATTCTTTCAGATATTATTTCAAAGAATTTATTCTCTTATTAGGACAAATATACATCAACTTTCGCACTTTATTTTCTACCGGATTGATCGACGTTTGTGATGATAAAATTTATTCTAGAAAATATCTTGGCGATGATTCAAGAGACTTGAGAGATACTTCAACTAGATTTCTTCCCTTGGCTCATGAACCAAGATCACTACTAGTTGTGTTATCTCTAGCTGTGAATTCATCCTCTCGGGTCAAATACCAAATTTGAATGCTCAAGCTTTAGTCTCTCTAGTTCTGAGTCCTATGAATTATTATATTGCAAAATTTGGTCCTCCATATGGTTTCTCCAATATCATAATCAAAGAAAGGAGTTAACATGCTTGCTCAAACAACTTGTAAGGGAAAGGTATAGCATTATTCTTTTGCAAACTTTGGTCCTCCATATTGTTTCTCTATCAGAGAATGGAGTTAACATGTCAGCTCAAACAACTTGTAAGGGAAAGGTATTTTCTATCTAGCTGAAGCTACCTCTTCATAAAACACTACCTTTTGGTATTATGAGAATAAATCATATATATATATATGATTTTGAGTGTGAAATGAATTATGGTATAGTGGGCATATGGTATTGAAAGACATGATTTTGGCCCATGGGATTGTAAAAGTGCTTATTTATAGGTTAAGAATATCAGTAATATAGTTGGGGTGAATCTCCATGATTAAGAATCTAGTTTCATGTTTTTCCATAAATCTACTTGTTTTTAACACACATATTAATTCCTTCATAATTAATAATAATAATTTAAAATAAGGTTGTAATTTAGTTAATTTTTATGATTGTTTTAATCATTGGTAATGTGAGATATATAATGAGGTAAGTGTCTTGATGAGTATCATAAATTGATGGCTATAGACTCTTATTAAATACTAAATTTATATTGTCTTATTAGTAAATAAAGTAAATGATATTTAATTTTAATTTGAAAACTTGACTTTGTAATTTACTATTTATAATGATTATAATATAAATGTTAAGATTTAGCTATAATCACTTATAGTAATGTCTTTATTTTAAAAAGATTATAAGTTATTCTTCACTTACACAATAGCACACTGCGTATAGTCATTTTAAACATTAAGCATTGCCTATTACAATTTATTTCTGTACTGTCTTTATTTTAAAAAGATTATAAGTTATTCTTCACTTACACAATAGCACATCATAGATAGTCATTTTTAACATTTATACTTGCTATTACAATTTATTTCTGTACTTTGACATAAGCTATGGTTTATAAGTGTTTTGACTTGTTTCTTAATTTATTTTAAATGATTAAAATATATTTCTTTTAAATAGAAAAATTATAATATTATTTTTTGAAATTTATAATATATATATATATATATATATATATATAATAAAAATTGTAAAAATTCATAATAATAAAAATTTCAATCTCAATCACTTTTCAATAACCGTATTACATGGAGAATAGAGATTGTTTGGATTTCCAAACTACCAAAATTTTCTAAAACTATTATAATTTTAACAAGTTTTTATATTCACATTCCATTAAAACCATTCCAATTTAAGCGGTAACCACTTTAAATTGAGAAAAAAAAAAAAAATGCCAATTATTAATGCACTGACATGATGTTGTGTTTGGGAAAATATTGACAAATATTAAGCACCTTGGAGGACGCCCATCATTGTTATCAGGAATTAATTTTTCATTAGTGCACGGAGCTTTGCATATCCCTAGAAATATTACAGTGTGGTTTACAGATGTGCCAGGGTGTCCCCTCTTGTTGTTTGTTTATTCATTTTCCAATCATTTGCATTAATAAAAAACTAATAAACAATACACTAAAAATTGAATGTTCACTTGTATAGCTTTATCATTTAAGTGTATTTGCATGAACCTAATATTAAATAGTTTTGTTTAAGATAAATTATATGTTTTTTAAAATAAATAAAACTGTAATATTATATTTTGAAAATTATAATTTCAAACATAATAAAAAGGAAAGCGAAATTTTTTAACAAAACTTGTAAAATAGATAATATATATTGTTACAATTTCAATTATTTTTCAGTAACCATATTATATGGAAATTTAAAATGGTTTAGAATTCCAAAATTCCTAAGAATTTTAAAACTATTGAAACTTGTTATGGTTTAGAATTCCAAAGTTCCTAAAGTTTTTAAAACTATTCTAATTTTAACAAATTTCCGTATTGTATTTCATTCAAACCATGCCAATTTTAACAATTTTCCATAACCTGAAAAAATCAAAATATTGTATTTGAAAATATTAACAAATGTTAAACACATCTGAATAAGCGGATCATTCTTCCGTCCTTGTACAGAGATTCTGAGAATGATTGCATTGCAGCGTGCTTTAGAGATGCCAAGCTAAGCTGTTACATTTGGTTGTTAGTTTATTCATTTTCCGATCATAATCATAATAATAAAAAATTGTTAGTTTATTCATTTTCCCATCATAATCATAATAATAAAAATAAAAAATTGCAGGGTTATAATTTAAATGTGTTTGCATGAACGCAAAGTCAACGGGATTGTGACTGTGCAGGATTCTTTTAGAAAAGCACGACTCCCCTGGTGAAGAATGTAATGTACATGCGAAATTTAATTGTATAGTTGAATAACCAAAAATTAAAAAAATGAGCCACACAAAATATGTTTGTTTGTAAAGCAAGCACGACGCCCCCGCACAGGACAAGATTGTAATGTACGATGTCATTTAATAACCAAAAAAAAAATCAACCACACAAAATATGGTGTATGCTTGAACACATAAAAATGAAAAAGAAAAAATGGGTGCGAATTGTTTGGGACAGAGGTTGCGTCCGACCAAGGTCTTAAGTGGGTTATCGCCGTACGAAATGTTGGGCGGCCTTGGTTGGTCAATGATTAAGAAATCATTTGGCAGAGATTTTTGAACGTGCAGGTAGAGAAAGAAAAAAACGAAGATGTTAAGAGGTTCGTATGACTTTATAATTCAAATGAGATTAAATATCAAACTTCAACTGCTGCTCTGCTGGAAAGTCTCAGAGTTGTGCAGAATTCTTTTTCAAACCCATTGACAATGGTGTGACAACTGCCTCTGCCGATACAGCAATACACCATGTAATTTCCGTGATTTAAAAACTAAAATTGCAGCATGTAATTTATGCTTTAACAAATAAAATTGTCGACTGTTCAAAATAATTCAAGCTTTAACAAATGAAATTGAATAACATTGTTGACGTAGAAACAATGCAAAATATCCGTGGTCGCTCATTTTTATTGTCACCTTAATGTGCAGCAGAAGAAGACACTTCTCATCATTATTCAAACTCAAAACGACCATCGATCACAATAACCAAACAGACTCAAAACGACCATCGTTCGTTCTATCGATGACGATGGGTCAGAAAATGTACCACCTATAATCGCAATACGTAACCGGAGAGCTAGAGCTAACGATTGAACGGCATTGCGCCATAGTGCCTAGTACTGCAATCGAAATACATAATGGGAGAGCTAAAAATTGAACGGCATCGCATAGTGCCTAGTAATAGTAATACTGACAAACAGAACAAGAACAGGAACAGGAGGTGGAATTAGCTAGACAGAGGAGGAGGATTTAGTGAAAGGGACCCGTATGATGGGAACAGAACGAAGAGGATGAACCATTTCGCAGGACAGCTTAAGAACCTCGGACAAATCAATTGGATGTTCAGCATGAGGAACCCATTGAAAATGATGGAGCAGCTTAGCCACCCACAGATTAACAGTGGCAAGGCCCAGAGCCTTCCCCGGGCACACACGGCGACCAGCACCAAAAGGCGCAAGCCTCAGATCATTACCCCTTACATCCACGTCTTCCCCGCCTTCGGACACCACAAACCTCTCCGGACGGAACTCATGAGGTGATTCCCAAATGTTGGGGTCGTGAGTAATCGACCACATATTCACCATGGCAGTCGTGCCCGCCGGAACAGTACACATTCCATCGGCTATGTTGATGTTGACATCTTCAGTGGAGAGACGCGCCCATGATAGGAGCGGTCCAGGTGGATGCAATCGCAACGCCTCCTTCACCACAGCCTGGACGTAGGGCAGCTTAGGGATATCTGAATCCGTCACGCTGCGCTCTCGCCCCACTACTGCGTCCAACTCTGCCTGAGCTTTCTTCTGGGCATCCGGATTCAGCACCACTTCTGCCATGGTCCACTCTGTCAGCAGAGCCGTCGTGTCTGTGCCGCGAAAAATCATCTCCTGCATAAATTAGAAGAAAACTTAAACTTAGTTAATGGGGAGTCCGAGTCCGCAAAGGCAAGCAAACTCACCTCATTCATAAACTAAAATAAAATACAGAGATCAGATCAGAGTGTGAGAAAACTAAAATATCAGATCAGATCAGATCGTGTGAAAATACCCAGAGAACAGCGATCATATCCTCCTCATCCACCTTGTCTTCTCCATGCAACGACAGCAGAACGTCAACAAAATCAGATTCAGATTGATCACCGGTTTCGCTGTTCCGCTCTGCACGTCGGTGCTCTTCGATGATATTTCTAACGAAACCTCTCACACGCGGCACCAGGCGGGCGCAACGAGCATGGATTCGAAGAGGGTCAAGCGGTCGCAGCCATGGTAGATGATCCGCCCAGTTGAACGCTCCCAACAGCTCGAAACCCTCATCCACCATCTCCCGCAGCTTCTTCACTTCTTCACAGCTACATGACATATCGAACCTCCTTCCAAAAACGCTGCCCATGATATTGTTCAGCGCAGCCCCTTGCAAGTGTGGTCGAACCCTTACAACACCCTTACACTCATATTCCTTTTGGATATCGACAAGCATTCCCAGAGCATCAGCCTGGCGACCAGGCTCGTGGGCAGCGATTCTGCGCGGAGAAAAAAGATGAGTAGAAGAAATTCTCCTCAGCAGCCTCCAGTAATCTCCATTGGGTGCGAAGCCAATGGCCCGCCCGAACAACAACTGCTGCGCAGATTGCTTGAGGGGTCTGTTGGCGAAATGAGGGGAGTTGAGCAGCTCTCGGGCCACTTCAGGATCCGATGTAATAACTGCGGGCGTGGAGCCTAAGCTAAAGGCCATAAGCTTCTTGGCACCATGAAAACGAGCCAAATATTCGAGCTTGCGGTGAGCGAGACCGATGCTCATGTCCATTAGACTTCCGATAACGGGCCATCCTTTGGGACCAGGAATTGGCACGTGGCCACACCTCTTATGTCTTCCCGCCCACGCACAGCCTCCAGGGATCAACCATGACGCCAAAACAGCAGTGACAGCAGCGATGACCAGTGCAACATACAGAGGCCACTGATCCAACCCAAAAATATCCTGAGAGTTCAACAAGAAACGACTGCAACCATTTCTAAAGAGGAGGACATAGAGCCACCATTCCCCTCCTCCGGAACTCCCAGGATTTTCCATCTCAAAAGTGGATGGCTGAGAAACCAAAGCTACAAAATGGATGGCAAATAGAGAAACCAAAGCTACAAAGAAGCAGCGTGCAACCAAACCAAAACAGAAACACACACTGAAATGAAATGTGAAGGACTACCAAAACAGAGACACACACACTGAAATGAAATGTGAAGGACTTGATGTGGATTTATAGTTGGAAGGATTCCATGCCATCGACATAAAGGGAAAAAAATAAAAGCCTCTTGCAACATGCATTTACATCTTGATAGTTGTGCACGGAGTTTCCATAATTCTAGTTTAATTATCAATTATTATTGGTGGATGGATGGTGGAGATTTAATAGTGAGTTATGCCGTTTTCTTTTTTCTTAATTAATGAATTTAATAAATAAATAAATTTTATTATGCGTTAGCTATTTCCCATAAATTGCCTATTTCTTTAGGACTCTCTGTTGATTTTTATTTCGCTGCATCATCAACTTAGTTGGTCTAACATCGAAAGGAACAAAGTCAATTCGAATTTGTTGCATTGAAATTGAAGTCAAATTCGTAAATCTAAATTCAATTCAGATTCACGGCATCAAATACTTTGTACTTTCATTTTGCTCATCATGAACTTACTTGGTCTAACCGCTCCACCTTTTGCAGCGTCTAAATAAAGAAAGCCAATTCAAATTTGTTGCATTGAAATTGAAGTCATTTTTTTTACATTTAAATTCAATTCAAATTCACTACATCAAATACTTTGTACTTTCATTTTGTGAACTTAGTTGGTCTAATCACTCCACCTTAACATTTTAATATCAATTTGGTTTTATATTTAAAACTTTTGTCTTTTTCTCATAATATTTAAATATATTTTTTATTACATATTTGGATATCAAATATAATTTTTCTAATTCATATTTATATTAAAGCATAAACTATCGTTTACTATGGCAACAAGATGGAAGATAGATGTGGTATGGCTCTTAGGAAGTATTCTTGGGGCTTAGGATGCATGACAAACAACTACAATGAAGCTTATGTCCTCTACTAGGGGATTCATTTAGCCAAAGAAAATTAGGTAGCTTCTCCCTCCTTATCTAGCATATGGTGAAAGGCTCCTATCCCACGGAAAAAACATTATAAAGTATTATGGAAAGAATTAGGAAAGCACTCTAAGGGTTCTCTTCAAAAGCATATTTCCATGTTCTCTATGGTATCCTTAATGATGTGGGCTTATGTGCTGATGAAGGGTGAAATTAAGATTAGGATATTTAAAAAGCAATGGCCTAATGAGGCCCTTTCCTATTCCTTAGAGTTAAATGGATAGACATTGCACAATTATGAATGATTTCATTATCAATTACTTATAGCAGGACATATTAATTCTAGTTTTTGGTTTTCTTATGGGTCACTTTTGTAAAGTATATGCCTTCAAACCCTCATTTTTGTTATCCAGATTAGAGAACTCACAACCTTTTTTTGAAGTTATCGCTACATACTACCTGATGTATTCGGTAGACACATTAAAAGATATAAATACAAAATTATCGTTTTGATATATATATATATATATATATATATATATATATATATATATATGAGTGTAACCATAAAAAAATAAAAAAAACCTATAAATTTGTTAATAATTTCATATTGAAATATATTTTAATCTAATTTTATATTAGAAAGAATTGTATAGCTTTAATATAATTTCAAAATAAACATCATTACACATTCAAATATATATTTGAATATAAAACTTCAAATTCCAATACATATATTTCTTAAATGAAATTTTATACTATTTTTATTAAATATAAAGTACAATCAAATCATAAAAAATTATATAACTTAAATTGTAAATTTATATCGTTATTAAATATAAAGTACAATAAAACTATAAAAAATTACATAACCAAAAACATGATTAAATTGTAATTTAAATATATTAATATTTTCAAATCAAAATATATTTTTTATATAATTTAAAATTACTTTTTAAAACAAAAATTTACATATTTCCAATTATATATTTTGATGTTAAATGTATCTTTAATTTTATGTTCAATATAATTTAATATTTTCACGTTCAAATACAATTTTTTATATTATTTTAAGTTACTTTTACATCAAAATATAAAATTAAATTAAATCGTAGCAATCTATATATTCAAAAATACTATATATAAATATAATATCATTCAAAAATATAATTTAAAATAAACATTGCATTAATATATTTTTACATTCGGTAGATAGATTATCCATCACTCTAGAGGAAAAACTTATTCAGATCAGCAAGATGTGTGCTAGGATTATTGTCAGAAACGCAACAGTCATTATCGTTGAGCTTAAGCTTGCCTCTGAAGAATTTGGTGACGAAAATTCTAGAGAATGTTTGGTCCATCGCGATTTCGATCATGGCCAAGGTTGCTATGGAGTACTCTTGGAGTGGGTATCGCCATTTGCATGATGTTCGACTTTCAAAGTTTGCGCAGTCATTTATGTTGTGGGGATGGTGGAGAGTTGTTTATGGATCACAAGGGCATAATGGCCTGGTCCATTCTGCACAAATTAGAGCGTGTATCAAATTGTAGGTGAGTTATCACTTCAACAAATCCATGTGATTAGCTTCCTCTTTAGCTCCCTCTTTTGCTTCCACTAACTGTTTTAGTGCATTTTTCTCGACCTTTTTGAAAAAATCAGAGCTATTTATTAGGATGGCACTGATTTTAGTGGTTTTTAGGCCGATCACAGACAACTGGCGCTAAAGTTGGTGTTATTTATCGTTTACTTTAGTTCCAACTTTAGCACCTAGTTTAGCCTTTCCTTTAGCTACTGATGTAGCTTCATGTATAGCTTCATATGTAACGCCCTATTTTTCTCGACTATGGCATCACTTTTTAGCATTATTTTTAGCTTCCTCTTTAATATCGTATTTTTCTCCTCGTTATGCCATCGGATATGACCTTTTTTTCAATACCTGTCGCAGGAACTACCCCTTCTAATTAAGTCGGGGGAGGAGGGGACGATACAAGAAAAGATCGAAATTATCATCCACCAAATGCAAAATACACGTATCCTAAACCGCCACTCAATGTCTCCCTTACTACTTCGTCTTCAGAAAATCAATGTGACTACATGGAAATCATTCCTATTAGTTCTCATTTACTATTAAAATAATGTATTCATTGAAAGGGTAACCTTAATTATTCCATGCCCATTGTCAAATTTCATTCGACTATTATTCTCTACCCAACTATTTGTATTGACCAAGTGTCGCCATGTAACACTCTTTGAGCAGTTCTGAGTAATAACAATATTTGAAACAACCATGGGAGGAGCGACAGTTCATCATGAACCGAACTCTATTGATGCGCTGCGACACCATCGAGAAGCCCTAGAAATATTTAGGAATGTAGGGTGGTTAGTCTACTTTGAGAAGTTGCAGGGTTCCAGCGAACAGAATGCTATGTAATTCACACAGGCTTTACAAGAGCAGATTTCATAGGTTAGAGGATTCAGAATTGTTGTTGCAGTGCACATAACTTTCGGGGTGACAAGTTTACCTCAAACAGGGGCTCACTTGTTTTGTAGGAAAATAACAGTTCCAAAAACTAGCGCAACATTTTTACAGCGAGGAGAGGAAGTAAGAAGAAAGGGGAGAGGTATTGGTAGAACATCCCTTCCTCACCCTCATGATTATGTGTCTTTTGTTTATTCATAATTTCATTAATTGTGAGGGATGTTTTGCGATAGTATGCAATTATCGGTTTCATTTATTGACACATCTTCTTATTGAACAACTATTAAATTTTCCATATTGTTTTCTAAAATATTTACAACATTTGGCACAGGCGATGCGTATAGCTAAACATCCAAAGAGTTTCTTAACCAATCATGCACTCATCAAGTTAATCATAATCCATTCACCGCAACAGCACAGAAGCACATGGACTAGTTTATTTCCAAAGTCACTTGCACCAGCCGCTGAAACAAAGGAAAGTGAAACTGAAGAATAGGAGGTAAGTATTGAAGTAGCACTAGTATATAGAGCAATTACACCTCCCAGAAAAACTAGAGCATCTTCACTTCCTAGACAAAGAAGAGTGGTTTCACCTCCTAGACCTCGTCGCATAAATATTAAGAGACATAGTTCCATAAGAACGTCTATTGGTACATCCGTTGAAGGAAAAAGAGCACCCACTAAAGAACCTATGGATATATCCAGTGGGAAATCTAAGGATAGTTATCATGGATGCCCTATTGAGGAAGAAGAGCCCAAGGAAGAGACTACTACAATAAAATAAGTGAACGACGCTATCTAAGGAAGGGTTCTTGAAACAAAAAATTTTCGTGAATCTAAGGAAGCATCTCAGAAATATAGAGATGTACAAACTTCTATGAAAAAGACGAAATTGAAGAAGTCAAAGTGAAGAGAAGGATTTAAGTGTTGAAAAACACTAGAAGACAGCAACACACCTCCCGCACAAAGTAGAGTAGTTACATCACAAAAGAAGAGTGGTTACACCTCCTGGACCCTTCGCAGAAGCCCTACGAGATGGAGCCTCGTGAAGAATATTTGTTACACACCTGCTAAAGGAAAGAGAACATGCACTAAAGGACCCATTATTGAGATAAGGGCTCTTAAACCTTAAATTAGGAAATCAAAACCAAAGAAAACCATTGAGGAAAAACCACTTAGGAACAAAAGAGTTTTTTTATTCCT
>CM076569.1:422178920-422309186 GCA_034641835.2 Pinus albicaulis | reverse complement strand
GTTAAAGTAGACCCTAACAAAATTAAAGCCATTAAGGAATGGAAAGTTCCCACAACCATAAAGCGGTTGCGAGGATTTCTCGGGTTAACAGGGTATTATCGCAAGTTTGTTAAGAATTATGGGAGAATAGCAGCACCTCTAACAACATTATTGAAGAAAGATGCATTTTCATGGACTCCTGAAGCAACTAAGGCCTTTGAACGTCTTAAGAGGCAATGTGCCTAGCACCGGTATTAGCTACACCAGACTTCACAAAAACATTTATTGTGGAATGTGATGCCTCAGGAAATGGAATTGGTGCAGTTTTAATGCAGGAAGGAAGACCCATTGCTTTTGAAAGTTGTCCAATCAAAGGAAAGTATTTACAGAAACCTATTTATGAGAAGGAAATGTTAGCAATACTGCATGCACTAAAGAAATGGCGAACTTAACTAATGGGAAGACACTTCAAGGTAAAAACTGATCATGATAGTCTTAAACACTTTTTGGAACAAAGACTATCATCAGAAGAGCAACAAAAATGGGTCACAAAGATGTTGGGTTATGACTTTGAAATAATCTACAAAAAAGGAAAGCTTAATGTTGTTGCAGATGCACTCTCAAGAAAGAATGAAGAGGTGGAAGCATTGCTTTGTGCCATTCCTATTATCCAACCAGATTGGATAACCGAAGCAAGAGATGAATGGAAGAAGGACAAAGATGTATGGACACTCATTCAAAAGTTGCAGCAAGATCCTAGTACATCTGATACATTTAGTTGGAAAATGATTCCTTATGGTACAAAGATCGCTTATATCTTTGTAAGAATTCCCAACTAAAACAAAATATTCTTCTGGAATTGCACACTTCTCCTTTAGGAGGACACTCGGGATTTTAAAAAACTTACCACAGGGTGAAGAAAGAATTTTTTTGGGATGGCCTTAAATCTGATATTCAAAAGTTTGTGGCGGAATGTTTGGTTTTCCAGCAGAATAAAGTGGAAACAATTAAGACCCCGGGACTTCCACAACCTTTATCCATTCCAAGTCAACGTTGGGAGGAGATTTCAATGGATTTTATCACAGGTTTACCTAAGTCCGAAGGAAAGAGTGTCATCATGGTGGTAGTTGATAGACTTACCAAGTATGCACACTTTTGTGCTTTATCTCATCCATTTAAAGCAAGTACAGTTGCTACTACATTTATGGACAGAATTCAAAGCTACATGGAAGCCCAAGGGTTATTGTGAGCGACAGAGATCCCATTTTTACTGGAAATTTTTGGACGGAGTTATTTTCTTGTTTGGGTACTCAATTAGCTCATAGCTCATCTTATCATCCTCAATCTGATGGTCAAACTGAGATAGTAAATAAATGTTTGGAAGGATATCTTCGTTGTTTGTATCTGATAAACAAACACAATGGGTCAAGTGGTTACCTCTCGTTGAATGGTGGTATAACACTTCCTTCCATACTGCAGCAAAAATGACCCCATTTATGGCACTTTATGGATATCACCCACCATCCATCACATCATCTTTAAGGGAAAATTCGAAGGTTCAAGCAGTGGAAGATCACATCGAGCATCAGCAAGAAGTTCTCCAACTCTTAAAGGATAACCTGAATTTGGCACAAATCGAATGAAACAACAGGCAGATCAACATCGCAGCGAGAGAAGTTTTGATGTAGGAGATTGGGTATTTTTACGGCTACAACCATATAAACAAATGTCCCTCAAGCAAGCTAAGAAGGATAATAAATTATCGCCAAGTACTATGGTCCTTACAAGGTGTTGCAAAAGATTGGTACTATGGCATACAAACTGGAGCTTCCTGCTTCTTCGCGAGTACATCCAGTTTTCCATTTTTCATGCTTAAAGAAGGTTATAGGTGAAAATCTTCCAGTTCAAACAGTATTGCCAGAACTTGATGGGGAAGGGAAAATCATATTGGAACCTGAAGCAGTCATGGAAAAAACAACTCGACAACTACGGAATCGATCAATTTCAGAGTATCTCATCAAGTGGAAGAACTTACCCACTGAAGATTCTACATGGGAGGATGAGAATTTTATACAGAAGCACCCGGAGCTACTCAAGTGTTGAGGACAACACTTTTTTGAAGGAGAGGGGCATGTTAGGTCCCTATATCACTAGTTTAGCCCCTTATTATTGTTAGTGTAAACCCCTTATTGTTATTATTGTGCCTTATAGCTTGTTTGTTATTGTTATTGCCCTTAAATTATTGTTGTTGGAATGCAGCTAGGATTACATTGTAATACTAGGATTACATTATGGCCCCATGGACTCATATATAGAAAGGAGAGGTTTTGTGAATTGTATCATCGAGATTGTTCATTCATGTAATGTATTGGAGGTTGCCCCCTGAAGTGGCTTATTTCCTGAGCGTTGATATCACACATTTCTCTTTGCAGGTTGGTTATACAACTATTGCCAGAACTTGATGGGGAAGGGAAAATCATATTGGAACCTAAAGCAGTCATGGAAAAAAGAACTCGACAACTACGGAATCGATCGATTTCAGAGTATCTCATCAAGTGGAAGAACTTACCCACTGAAGATTCTACATGGGAGGATGAGAATTTTATACAAAAGCACCCAGAGCTACTCAAGCATTGAGGACAACACTTTTTTTGAAGGAGAGGGTCATGTTAGGTCCCTATATTACTAGTATAGTCCCTTATTGTTGTTAGTGTAACCCCCTTATTGTTATTATTGTACCCATGTAACCCCCATTTTGTTATTATTGTGCCCTTAAATTATTATTGTTAGGTCGGCTAGGATTACATTGTGGCCCACTAGGATTACATTATGGCCCCATGGACTCCTATATATAGAAAGGAGGTTTTGTGAATTGTATCATCCAAGAATTGTTCATTTATGTAATGTATTGGAGGTTGCCCCCTCGAAGTGGCTCATTTCTAAGGCGTTTACATCTCTTTTCTTCTATTTTTGGAGCTGGTTACTCAACAGCATCCATAGCAAGGCATGTTATTGATTATTGGATTTGTGGTTTGCATGACTATTGTGCATTCACTAGCTATTTAGTTGAGATTGTTGTGCCGCTTAGCACAAGGTATTCCTGTTTAGGAATTCCTTCTCCTTTCTTGAGAGGCCTCTTGGGGGAGCTTTGCACTTCATTTCTCCACATTCAATCTTGAGGCCAAGCTACCTCCTTCAGCTACAACATAGTTTATGTTTAGAATTGGGTTGTGTTGCAGGGTGTTGCAGTGGAGGGTTGATAACACCACTTCCAGAGCTTGTTTTTCAGAGGAGGAAGAATTATTCCCTTTGGGAGATCAGTGAGGAAGATTCTGGAGCATATTTTACATCTTGGCACTTGGCCAACATATTTTCCATCTCCTACAGTGCAGTGTCCCTCCATGACTGCGTTATTTCAGTGAGAAGTTGCAGTGAGGGGTTGTAGTGTTTGATTGGAGGGTGGGATCTTCAGTAATTGGATCAGCATTTCACCTGAAGGATCCATTGGATGAGATTAATTCATCATATGCATCATATACAACCATCTTAATCCAGTTCTTGAGTTGCAACTGCTACTTAGACCTAGGGCTGTACTCCGGCATTTTTGTATTTTTTGCATATTTCAGGAAATCCTTTCTAGATTGTCTTGAAATTATGATTGGGAGTTTAGATCTTTACTCCCAACAATTCTTGAGCTATAAATTTGCAGATCTATCATGTTGTACATTTCCAGTAGTAGTTCACCATCTAAAACTGCGTTGTATTTGTTCTTGAGTATTCTTCCATGTAGCAGCATTTCATTTTTGGCATATGTATTCATGGGAGGCTTGTTTTCCATGATTATTTGAGTTGTGCTCGCTTATTTTCGTACTTATTTTCTGTTGATTTATATAATAAAATGGCTCCATGGTTTCCACACATTTTGGTGTAATGTTATTCACTGCTATTTCCAGTTTTATGTTCATATATTGCTGCTTCCCCATTTGGGAATACTAAAGTGGTATCAGCACATAATCTTGGCTCAACTTATGGATCTTAGCCATTATGATATTAGGAGAATAAGAAGAAGGAGAGGTGTATATAAAATACAAAGAGAAGACTCCATTATTTGGAGGAAGGAAGGAAGAGAGGCTCTCAAAGCTTCTTTTTCAATCTACACGAAGCATTAAAGAAGATCTCAAGAATATCAGAAGGGAGAGGGAATATCCGAAGGAGTTTGGATCTAAAGAAAACTCTAGATTTTCACATGATAAGTGTGAGCATGCAGCCACACACTATGATTCACAGCACAGTCACATGCCCATATTTGCTATGAGGGAGAAGAAAGAAGAAGAAATTCCTAGGAGGGAACTCTTAGTGATTTTATGCAAGAATATGAATCTCAAAATAAGAAGTTCAGAGATCATATCACCTTCCCAGAGTTTTTCAAGATCAAGGTGGAGAGGAGCAAACAACATGACATGGGTAGATTTTTATATCTACTTTTGATGGTTCAACAAAATATTCAACTAGAGCTTGGGTGGAGGAGCTAGACACCTATTTGCAGCAACACCAAGTTTCTGAAGATGAAGCCATCAAAGTTACAGCTCTGCATTTTGGAGGTAAGGCCTATGCATGGTGGATATTTGAGTATTTTTCTTTGAAAAATGCAAATACTTCTTCTTATGCTAGGTTCACTAAGAGAATAGTGGAAATATTTGATGAGAAACATTCTGAAACACTTGTGGCAGAGCTTAACAAACCAAGACAAACAAAAACTTTGGATGTGTTGGAGGAACCTATAAACTCAACTCCACTTTAGAAAACTATTGAGGAGGCTGACATATTGCTAGAGGCAAGACCTCTATCTAATATTCTTGAACAAGAGGGCATGGAGATCCCTTTTCAAAAATAGGATCCAGTTGTTGGAAGGTTGCCCATTCATATGGAAGTGGAAGAGGAGAATGGGGGCAACAACGTTGTCATATCTGGAGCTTATCTAGCATGTTGGGCCAGAATTGTAATCTACAGATAAATTATGCTTCCCTATACAGGTGCTAGTCTATAACAATAGGTGAAATACTATACTAACATTTCTCCTAACTCAAAATAGATACACAAAGAGAATTGGAGGCTTACTTGTTTAGTCGCTTCCAAATGGCTCCTTCTGTCGCTTATGTTGCAGCTTCAAATCCAAGCGGTTTGTGAGTTGAATGCTTCCTACAAGAAAGAACACTAAAAAAACAGAAGATGCAATAATATAGATATCTATTCAAGCTATTTAGCTAAATCAGTAAATCATAAACTACATTCATCAACCAAGATCTTACAATATGGAAAATCAAAGTTAATACAGATGCATGTAGGGAAAAATAAGAAGTACTCTTTATTGATGATAGAAGGAGAGGTTACAACCTAGTGACTGATTTGAAGTGACCTTCCAGCAAAGTTCCCAAGCCTCATCACAGCATAAATCTCTCCAGCAGCAGCTTCACAAATCAAACTCTCAATTGAAAATTCTCCAGCATCTCTCTACTCAAATTCTTCCTTCTCAAAAACATAGATCTATGTTCAATTTATAGATGAACTGTAGGTTGTTTTGCAATCAATAACTTTCTAAAAATAGGCAAGACATGTTTCCATTCATGTATATATCAAATGAACACTTGGATTCAAAGCTTGACACATGTGAACTCTTCTAGAAGGCACTGGCCAAGTGGAGATTCCAGAACAATGAGAATTTCGCTCCCAATGTGACCAACGCACCTGTGAATGTCGGGAAGTGCTTTGCAGAGCGGCCTTGCATGGGGCTACTTGCATATGCAATGCACTTAGGCCCCTTAGAGCCTGCGTTGGTGAGCTCTCATATGCTAAATAATAAGCTTCAAATCATGGAAACCTTTGCTTGATGAAAGTCTTGCTTGATTTGTCTTGTTTCTTGTCTTAGGGCATATAGCAACCGAAATGATGGGGAATGATAGAACCTTGATCGTTGGTCCTGGAGATGATGTCTAGTTAACTAGGTCATTGGGAATGGTGCCCAAATTGACCTATAACAATTGACCCCTAAAGCATGAGATCCAAATAATAAGAACATTTGATTGAGATGATTTTCACTGTGATGAGTCTAGAAAGAAAGCGGAGTGGTCACCATAATCAATATTACAATACATTTCATCATGATATATCCTCTATTGATCATAATTTCTGAGGGTAGGCATTCCCATGTTCAGCACATAAAACAATCTAATAACATGTACATAATTCAGAAAGTCGTCTACATTGGAATGTTTCCCAGATGTAGACACACCTATAGATATAGGCCCATGTTTGGATGAAAATATTTATGTAAGGTCACTTTACAGATGATGTGTACAAAAATCTTGAAATCGCAGCCCGGATGGATGAAACTAGATCCGGGGTCTTCTTATCTCATTCACTCAATCATTCGGGTACAAGTCTAGCCATGCGCATATATGATTTGTCGTCGAACGTGGAAAGACATCATTTGATTACCAGCCAATGACGTGAATTGTTAACAAACGCGAGAGAACCATCATTAATTTCAATGGCCCTCAAGGTACTGCAGTACATTTCATAAGGCATGAATAGATGATTTGATGTTGAACGCCAAACAAAATCTTTCAGTCAAAGGTCCAGAAGCGAGGATCTTGTCGATGTTGTAACAAGCCTCATGGTATTGGAATCTGATGTTTTTAAGTGAACTTCCTGGATATTGATTTGTTGTCGACATGAAGTCACCATTTTGCAAAACAAGAGTTATTGATTTCAGAGACAAGGGTATGAATTGATATAGCAATTTTCAGGGATGATGGTCATGAAATGAAGGTTTACGAGTATTTCATATGGATGAGTTTTTAATCACTGGATGACTTCTCTTGAACATATCAGCGACACTGTGATGAGTTGGTAGCATTGACCCAAAACCGATGTGAAGGTATGATGAACCATAGGTGTGAATGAACCATAAATATGATTAAACAACCCAAACAATCACGGACATGGAGTGAAAGAAGTGTCATGTTCAAGAGCGACTTGCTACCAAAAAGAAACTTTACTTACTTTTCCCAAATTTTCCCCGGTCATTTGTTGACTAGTACCTCTTTATTTTTTAACAATCTTTAGGAGGATAACATTTGCTTGATCTATAATTCAACCCTTTGGGTGAATAATTTATTGCTATTTAATAATTTAACGAGTCTAGCAATGAATGAAACTTGATTCTTGCCATGATTAACAAGCCCGTCACTATTTTATGTTTTAACGAGCTTAATGACAGTGATAGCCCGGTCCTTTTTCATATTTAGAGAGTCTGAAAAAGAGGACGAAAGAGAACTCCAAAAGTACTTTTTCATAAATTTTTCACTCAGATCCCAAAAAGTGTAAAATAATATCTAAGAGAACCTCTTTGTTCATGTTTAACCAAGGTATTCCTTTTTCGTAAATAATCCATCTCAGTCCGGAAAAGGGTTAAACTTATACTGAGTAGATATCAATTCATTTACCTTAACGAGCTCGAAATGAAAAGTGCTCAGCAATATTTTCTCATTATCGGAGTCTGAAAAGAGCTGAAAGAAGACTCCAGGGGTCCCTTTTTCATTGTTATCAAAGCTCTAAAAAGAGATAAAAGTGCGCTTCAAATCCTTTTTCATTTTTAACAAAGCTCGAAAAATAAGGAGAAAAAGTATGCTTTGTGGTCAAGTCATTCTTTCAATAAATCTGCACGACTAATCTATTCATCAGTTGTATTTCCTGTTCAGAACAACATCAAATGGATTAAAAATACCTGTTTCATGATAAAAACATAATAAAACTATATTCATAGCAATAAATTTAACTTGCAAAAAATTAAATGACTATATAAAGTAGTTTCACTATTCACTTTTACCATTCCATAGTTACCATTTGCATTTTGGAGCTCTGAACCTGATTTTGACTTCGAACTTCAGTCGTTGATTGTGGTCATTTCTATGGATGGATTTCGTTGCCGTTTGATCCAGGTTAGTAGCATGAACCTCCTCTTACTTTTAGTATTCATTTTATTCCCATTCTTTGCAAATTTTTAGGGTTTTAAGGCCCCTAGGGTAAATTCTGCCCAAAATGAGGGCAACGCACCCCTGAATGTTGAAACCTATGTTGCATAGTAGGTACAGTGAAGGGTACCTATATGTGCAACACACTGTCTCAGCCCAGGGAGTGCGTTGGGCACAGTTTAAGTTTTTGGTTTTGTTGTTGTGTCCAAAATTTTCCTAGTTTTTTGCAATGAATGGTATCTAATGGATCTTATGGTTGATTTTCAGGTTTCCATTGGATTATAGTAACGGTTACATGGAGAGAAAGAGAACATGAAGAAAAAGATATGATTGCCTTGAATGATCCAGGTACTATAAGAGCTTTAAGAGATTGCGGTCTACTTAAGTAATTCAAATTTTCGGGAATGAGGCAACAAATAGAACTCTTAGAGTTCTTATTTCGAGCATGGGATCCAATGATAGAGGTGTTTCACATAAAAAATCAAGTGTTGTCCATAACAGTTGAGGATTTGTATTTTCTCACAGGTTTGTCGAGGAGAGGTTTGCCCATTTCTCTCACAAGGTATACCGTTGGAGGAGAGACAGTGAGGGATTATGTTATGCATTATTGCTATCTAGGGTCAGAACCTAGCAAAGATGGGAAAGTAAACATCCGGGATGTCAAGGATTTTCCTTTGAGAACCATCCTTTTTACGATCGTTAAACTTGCTGGCACCGTTACACTACATGTAGTGAACCAATCATATATGCAGTATGCGCTAGAGTGCTTAGAGCCAATAGTATTCAACTGGTCTGAAGCTGTTCTATCTTAGATAAAGGAAAAACTGAATAAATCAAAGGGAGGAAGGAACAAAAATTTCAATTATGGTTCCATCCTTATTTCCTTCCCTTTGGAACAGATTCCACTGATGCAGCCACAACATGTAACATTGGATATATCTAGTCCTAGAGATCCTCGAATGTAGATATGGGTAGAAATCATGGGTTGGCATGCAGGCCAATCAAACATTGTGTTCTCGACTGCATTCTTCACCTAGTTCCAGCGACAGATCATTGCCATCGATGAATATTCATATGCAGGCGTCGACTTCCTAGGAGATCCATATCTAGTACTACCAGAAGGCGCTCAGTGGGGTACAATGGGTAAGAATGATTCAACCATTTTTTTTTATTTTTATAAGGTTTATATAATTTTTTTGTGTTTTGACTTATTTCCGAGACTAAATTGAATGTTTAATGTAATGCAGATATTGGTCGCGTTCAACTAGTAGAGGAACCAGAGCACGAAGTAGATGTGCCAGCAGAGAGGGCTGTCGGGAGAGCAGTCCTTCAGGACCTTAATATGGCTAAAACTCTAGCTGAGCTTCAGCAGCACATAGAGGGATTGAACTTCGGGATTCTGGATTGCCGAATTGAAGAGCTTCCCATGCGACTGCAGTGACACACTATTGGGGTTCCTAACCGTTGGATGCGGTTGCTCCATAGGATTGCTATATCTATAGCATGTTACCATGAGCACCACTAGTTTACTTGTGATATTTTGCATATATTTTTAGGTCAGATGGCTTATGTGTCTTGGGCACAAATTTTGTAAAAAACCTATCACTATCTATCTATGTGTTTTCAGATTTTTTCCTATATTTAATGCACAACCCTATTCAATGATGTCAATGTTTTCTTTACCTATGTCGTAAATGTCTATCTAAAACTTGATTAGCTAATGAATCAGTTAAAGTGTTCAGATTTATGGAAATGTGTTGATATTGAATGAAATCAAAATGTCTCTCCAAAAGTCAAACTCTTAGGAACAATCTAAGAAGTGTTGGATTTCTAACAGTATAAATACTAGTAAGTTGTAGTACCACAAGTTGTGAGTCTAACCTTATGATTATGCGGTTAATACCAAATGAAATGGCATCAGAGAGAAGTTCGATCAACGCGCTATACTCAGTGATATTATTCGTCGATCTACTGATACAAATCCCTTGAAAACTCACTAACTCGCCATTCGGAGCGAAAATGGCCCACGCTGCAAAGGATAGATTCTGCGTACTACGACTAGCACAATCAGCATATCCAACAAATGGTTCTGAAGATTCAGTCATATGCGATCAAGAAAACTCTAAAAACAAATTAAGATAGTGAATGCAAATCAACAGCATATAAACAATATAATACAAAAAATTACTACACTCATGATTAAGCATAGTAACGTTTCAATACAACCCATTTATAGGCTGTGCTAATGGAATCCCATCGTAATCAACTAACTCGTAGGAACCCTTAGAAATAACTCTTTTGACAATATAGGGGCCATGCCATAATGGCTTGAATTTCCCTGTACATATTACATCTGCTTCTTGATCGTAAATAAGGACCAAGTCGCCCTTTGAGAAGATACGAGGCTGGACATTTTTGTCATATTGCGCCTTTATACGTATCTTATGCACTTCGTTGGCCAATTGGGCTTCATGACGCGTTTCATCTATATGGATGAGGTTAAGGAGACGCGCTTCTTCTTCTGAGGTGTCAGGTAACAAGTCTATCGCAAGTTTTAACGATGATATTTCACTTTGGATTGGTAAGATAGCTTCCAGACCATACACCAATTGAAAAGGGGTAAATCTGGTTGCGTTTCTCACCAAGGTTCGATACGCCCACAAGGAAGAGTACTGGATCAAGTGCCAGTTCCTTTTACGAACTCCTATCATTCATTGAAGCATTCGTTTAAGAATTTTGTTAATAGCCTTAACTTGTCCATTTGATTGTGGATAATAAGGAGTAGAATTATCATGTGACAATCCTAACTTGGCTGTCAATTCAGACATCATATGGTTGAAAAAATGCTTCTCATGATCCGTAACTATAGCATGTGGGACCCCAAACCGTGCAATAACATGGTTGAAGAAAAACAATGCAACTGTTTGTCCTGTGTTGTTGAATGTAGGCATCGCTTCGGACCATTTGGTAAAATAGTCGACCGCGACAATAATATAACCATGCCCCCTGGACGGAGGAGGGTTACAGGTCATGAAGTCAATACCCCATTTCGTAAATGGTCCAGAAAAGACAACATGATGCATTGGCACTGGCGATTTGCAGATTTTACGGTCAAAATCTAGCAAGCATGACAACTTCTGACTGCGAGGATACAATCTCGAAAAATAGTAGGCCAAAATTAATTGGCGTGGAGTATCTTCTGCGCGAGTAGCATATCCAGATAAATGTCCACCACAAGCCGCAGCATGGCAATCATTTAACACTTTTTTGGCCTCCTCATGAGTGAGGCACCTCCTTAAAATGGTAGCGACACCACGACAATAAAGTGTATCGCCAACGATCAGATAATATTTGGCTTGGTATCGAATACGTTGCTGATCAGAGCGAGAGGTATTAGGTAAAAATTTTTGGGTTTGGAGATAAATGATGAAATCTCCATACCAGGGATCAGATGATCCGATCAGAAATAGAGACTCGTCTGGAATAGATGTTTCCAATGTAGTAGCAGTACTATCAGAGGGAAGGTCATAGAGAAGCTTAGCCAAACCTAAAGACTTCTTTGACTTGGATTTGATGAATTCCAAATCAAATTCATGCAAAATGACAATCCATTTTGAATATTTTTCCCCTTGCAATTGACGTGATAATATGTAAGTCATGGGGTTGTAATATGAAACTATTGTTTTTTTTCGGAGCAGGATATAATGGTAAAATCTTTGGACAGCTTGAACATCTGCCAAGGCAAGCTTTTCCACATACGAGTACTCAAATTTCGTATCATTGAGATTACAACTCAAATAATAGATCAGATGTTCAATTGCATCTTCTACTTGGACCAATACCATAGCAATGGTCATTTCAGCCGTGGCGATATGTAGGAAATAATCATTTTGATAATTAGGAGGATACAATAATGATGCTCGAACAAGATGGTCCTTGACAACATCAAAATAAGCTTGTGCAACTTGGTCCCAATGGAAGAGAACTCCTTTTTTCAATAATCGAGTAAATCCTTTAGCCATTTCAACATTGTTTGGAATGAACCTTCTCAGGAAGTTAGCCTTTCCTTGAAGTTTTTGTATCTGAAGTAAGTTTGATGGTGCAGGCAAATCAAGAATGGCCTGTACCTTCAGTGGGTCTATTTGAATTCCTTCTTTTGAAACTACGAATTTGAGCAATCGACCAGAACCAACACAAAAAACACATTTGTGCGGATTGAGGCGTATCTTATAGTGTCGGAAGCGTAAGAAAATGGCTCTCAAATGCATCGGGTGACTAGTCCATTTTCGTGAATGCGCTGGTAAATCATCTAGATATGGTTGAAAAATGTGCTTGATGTCATTAAAAGAATAATCCATTTCTCTCTGAAAAGTTTCCCCAGCATTCTTTAAACCAAACGGAAGTTTCCTATATGTGAATGTGCTCCAGGGACAAATGAATGTTGTCTTATGTTGCCTCTTGAGCCTCCATCGAAGTTGAGCTTTAGAAAGCCTTCTACAGGCAGAGACCAAAATGATGGTCTAGTAACAAAAGGAGATTAGATGTTATTAGACATGATATGATGATGCTGAATGATGTTAAAACGTATAGGATTTATTTTTATTTCGAGTGATAATCCTTGTCCTATGTGTTCTAGTGCACTATAGAGATAGTCTCATCAAGCTAAGTTGTGAGTTGATTGCAAGCTCTAGCTATGGATGGAGTTTTATTTTTGAATACTAATACATTCCACATCTTCCAAATGTTCCATAGAAAAAAACCAGGGATCAAATGCCATAATCTGTTGAGGATATGGATTCTAACACACATGGAATTCCAAGTCTCTAGATTGATAGGAATGCTTGTGGGATTAATATTCTCTCCTTGAAAGGATCAATGGAGACGACCCCAAATATTCAGAGAAAAAGTACATTCCAAGAATAGTTGTGTTAGATCCTCCATCTGATTGTAGTAGAGAGGGCATGCTTAGGGACCAATGAAGCCTCTCTTCTGAATATTCTCCCAAATTAATGTTTTATTCTTAATTAGTAACCATAGGAAGAAGGTCACCTTCGAACAATTCTCCAGTTTCCACAAGTGTTTCTAGACTCTTTCGGCTTCATCATGATGGAGATAGGTCAAAAGTTTATATGATTATTTTAGATTGAATGTGACAATGGTGGCATGTACCCATTGTAGCATGTAAGAACCTATTTGGATGGCTATGTTTTGATCCATTAGGATTGGATCTAGAAGGTGTCACTCATTGACCTGAGTATGATGATGCGTTTAAGAAAAAAATTTCCAGGGCTGCCATAGCATGTATGGGGGTAGTCGATCCTCCCATAAGTGTGCCACTATAGAGAGACACTGGGTAGAGTGTTGAGTTCTTATTTACTCTGAGTGTGGAAGAGAGCAGAGGCATGACCATTGATTACAGGAATCCTCCCAGAAGAGATATGATTTCCCATCTCTTACTTCCCAAAAGCAATCATATTAAATTATAGCTTTGTTATTACTTCTAACATTCAAGATGTGGGAGCCTTGTGGGAAAGTTTCAATTCAGACTCATTATAAGTCTGGGATACCCTGAGAATACTTTTTTGTCCACATTTTACCCCATAAATATGCATGATTCTTTATCCAGCGCCACCATATGTTTTCACTCAAGGCCTTGCTCAAAATTTATGGATATCTTAAACCGAGACCACCCTTTGATTTAGGAAAAAAACATTTATCCCAATTGACCAAGGCCCATTTTATTTTAAGAAAGGGTCCTCCCCATAGGAACGAGTGTTGAATATTTATAACTTTTCCTAGAATGGATTTGGGAGTAGCTAATGCAAAGATGAAATAGGAGAGCATATATTGCAACACCGACTTGAGAAGGATAAAACGACTATAAATGTTCAAGGATCTGAAGGCCTAGGAGTAGAGATTGGCTTCCAATTTTAGAAGGAGGTATTCCCAAAAAAAACATCTCAGAGGGTTGAAAGTTAGAGGTGTGTCGAGATATTTGGTTAGAAGGGATCTCTTTTGGAAGCCCAAGAATTAGGAGATATGAATTTGGATTATAGGGGGAGTATTGAAGAATAAAATTTGATATTTCACGGTGCTAATATCCATGCTTGATGCAGATGTGAAAGTATCAATGATCTCCTTAAATTCTTTGGCTCCAACGATAGTTGGGCGAAGCATTAAAAGTGTGTCATCAACAAATTGTTGATGAGAAACATTTTGATCTTTAGAGATTAGTAGGAGGCCTTTGATTCTATGATAGGAAAGAGCATTCTTTATGGAACGACTTAAACCTTTGTCATCAATGCGGAAGATGTATGGAGAGAGTGGATCTCCTTTCCTTATCACTCACGAGGAGACAAAGGTGGGGGAAGGAGGGTCATTGAAAAGAATAGAGAATAAATCCTTGGAGACACGAGACATAATACAAACAATCCCCATTTCATGAAAATCAAAGCCTGCAAGAACATGAAATATGTACTGCCAACTGAATTTATCAAATGACTTAGACATGTCCAGTTTGAGGATCATACCTGGTCATTTCTCTATTGAATAGAGTGTAGTTGTTCTTGTATAAGAATAATGTTGTCCAAAATTTTCCTCCCTTCCACATAACATGTTTTCTCTGGAGAGATGATAACCGGGAGGAAGGCCTTGAGATGGTTGGAAAATTTTTTGAAGATGATTTTGTAGATGACATTGCAAAGAACGATAGGTTTGAAGTCCGACAAGGAGGAGGCCTTATCATATTTTGGCATGAGGGCAATGAAACTAGAGTCAAAGGTTGAAAGAAGGGAGGCTGAGGTTCTGAATTCTTCCACAACCTGCCATATGTCCTGACCAAGGATAAGATAGAAAGCTTGGAATAGCTCAGCTGTGAATCCATCTTGTCCTAAAGCATTATTACTTGGCATGCTCATAAAAAATGCTTCAACTTCTTGCATGGATATGGGTCTTAGTAGTGTTTCATTTTGTTCATATGATATGGGCTTAGGGATTTTTTGAGTGATATTTCTTATAGCGGGAAATTTATTACCAACACAATTTGTTAAGAGGTCCTTAAAATGATTGGATAGTAGACTTGACATATCATTGTGGTCCTCCACCCATTGGTTGGTGTGACCATGCAACCTGTGGATTTTGTTTTGGTGCCTATATTTTACCATGGAGCGATGTAATAACATGGTATTTATATCTCCATCCTTTAGCCATTTGATCCTCGACTTCTGTTAGTATAGGATTCCTCTTAGGCTAAGTGCTCATAAAGTTAATTTCGAAGGGTACTCTCTACTTCTCTTAGCTAGGGAGTGATCCATAATGAGATAGCACACTACTCGAACTCTTTCTTTTTTGAATCCAAGGTTAGTTTTTCCTTAAGGATGTTACGAAAGTTTGTTTTGTTTCATTCCTTGATCTTTTGTTTCAAAAATTGTAATCTTTAGTGGAACCAAAAAATGACTTTCCTCATGGTGGATTCAGAGATGGACCACCAATCTTCCATTTTGGAAAGGAAATACATATGCTTGAGCCATAATGCCTCAAAATGAAACCGTTTATTTTTTGGGGCTGATGACGAGTTTATCTACATAGAAATAGGCCAGTGATTACAACCATAACTTGGGATGATCGACACATCGAGCTAGAATCCTGCCAGAAGAAAATATTCACAGGTCAAAAATATATCTAATCTTGAAGCAACTTGATGAATTCTAGCTCAAAAATAAAGTTTTCAGAATTGCTCGAAACCAAGACGATAGCGTAGGGATCGTCACCAGGATTCAAATGCAACTTGTTTCATCAAAATCCGAGTTTGTATGAGTAAGTTATGGCATGCTGTTTGCTTTCTCAAACAGCGAAAAACATTGCAAATTGGACAAGTTGCTGACATGGCGGCCCAGTGAGAAAAAAATAATTTTCTGGAATATTCTTTATGTTTCTTCCAATGAGACTGTGACAAATGGCACTTTCTAATTCACCAGTTTCATCTATGTAAAGGTAAATTTCCTAATGGTTGTAACGTGTAATTTTATTTTTATTTTATTTTATTTAATTATGATATATATATATATATATATATATATATATATATATATATATATGTTTTTGACCTATTATATAATATATATTTTATATTAATTAAAATCAACCATATCTATTTGCAAAACCAACATGGTTAGTCCGTTATAATATGGTTCGAATGGGATATATATATCCAAATGCCAAATGTAAGGTTCCTTTAATCAGTGCAATCCGCGTATATAAATAAATGGTATGGCATAAGGAAAGATTCAAAGGTCCGCCAAGGTTGATTTAAATGCGATGGTGAAAAGCATGTATAATGGGGTGGAGTTATGTTTTGAACCAAAGAACTCGGACACACAAGCGCAGTGTCTACACCACCAAGCAACGACCAGCCGTTTTGAAAACCTTTGTGACGCGTCTGGATTTAAATGATATCATGCCAGTCAATGGGGTTCTAGAGGGGGCCAGCCCCCTCCCATGTGGTCATGCGCCCAGAACCAAGGGTTCCCAACAACAACCAACGAAGATTTGAATCTGTGTTAATTACGTTTAAACGTAATTAAATAATGTTAAACCATGTATTATGCCAATCAGTGGTAAATGAGCTTAAAACATTAAACTGCACTTATATTCTTATTAAAACACGCTTATCGCTTAGTTAATCTCACTTAATGTAGCGGAGAAATTGGTAGAGCATTTCAAATGCAGTGGCACTGCTAAATTTGGAATTTTAACTGGCGTAATCCCAGTTTTAGATGAGAAATCGTAGGAAATCTTGTTTGTGTCATAATGGAGGCAATATTTGATCATTTTTTGAAAATGAACAGTCAATTTTAGATGATTTTGGCATTCCAGAGACAATGGCATAAGTTTCAGAGGCTAAAAAAGAATTCTACATGTGAATTTTCTACAGGGAAGTTCAAGGGAACTTAGCGCCACCAGGGAAGGAGGTCAAGTATGGAGGAGGCAGAGTTAGTTTTTAGTAATTGGAAAGTCATTTTTAGATTATTTATATGTTTTGAAGACAATATAATTGGTTTCAAGAGAAATTGAATAATGTACACAACACTTTTGCTAAATTTGAGCTAATACAAGAGGCCCAAGCTATGGAGCTGGACCAAGGAGATGTAGCCTAGGAGGGGTGAACTCCTTTATCAAAAACTTGTGTTGATGGATCTTTTTATGGTTTTCTACAAATTTTTATGCTGTTGTTCATTTCTTTCTTATTTTTTTCATTTGTCATTAATCTCAATATAAAACACAAGACAATTTCCTGTTTTGACACTCACATGCACCAAGGAAACTAAAGCACCATAACCAAACAAGAAGCAAATAGATTATAATTTTGAACCTGTAATTAGCACAACAAAACTAACATACAAGTTTAAGATCACCCCCCTCATGTTATTCCAGGTAAATTTTTCATTTTTTTTTTCAATATCTATCATGTTGCAGTTGTCAGTAAAAGCGTTGAAGGAGTTTGAGACATTGTCAAGCTTTGAGAAAGAATGGGCCCATAGAAATTGTAAAGAAAGCTAGAATGAGAGGTGTCGATGGGCTGAAAAATTTCAATGATAATTATCAAGAGAGGAAAGGATTCTCTGATGAGAACTATGGCTTGATTCTAAAGAATGGCCATTCCTCTAGAGGAGTTGGAAGCACATTGAGAAAGGAATTCATAGGATTTCCATAGGTAATGGATTATTTGAGTGTGTCTTTGGTGAGAACATTTGGTATATTGCAAGAGAAGAATGTCAGGTTGATGCATGGTTATATGGTTTTTGAGGCTCAACATTTATATTTTTCATTCAATCCTCTCACATTCCACGTAATGATCTTGATCATTAAGACAAGGATATGGGATGGAAAATGGTCTTCATTGAGGCTACTCACCCTTAATTAACAAGAAACTCTCCTATGTCTTGCAAGAGTTGGTTGTTGGTTTTCCTCCCCTTCTTCATAGGTTCCTTGAGGGATGAGGGGAATTCTTAAGGGGCGTTATATTTCATTCCTTGCAAAGAGAAAGAGGAAGAGGGTTTAGGGAAGTTACCTGAGTCATAGGATTTTTGTAGGAGCAAATCATGGTGTCTCGAATAAGCTATGGTGAATAATTATATCTGGTCTTAAGGAATGGATACTGGATCTTTATGTTTCCATTCTTTTGCTATATTTTGTAGGTCCATCTCCTTGAGATCTGGATCTTGAAGGTCTTCTTCCTTCATGGGAGAATCGATTCCTTCGGATGGAACATTGTCGCTATGGGGAGGATTTTTCGAAGAAGGTGTTTCTTTGGTGAAGAGTACTACATGATTTACTGAGTCCTCCTGGGTTTGATTCATGTATGATCTGCATTTGGATCAGATTGGATGAGGGAGAATTTATTATCATTTTGCGTGCGTGAGGGATTTGATGGTTCCCATTTTTTCTTGGCTATTATCTTGCAACCTGAGACTATTTTGAATCCATATTCACCCAAATGGGAGGCTGCATTGACCCGATGCCCCTCTGGGAGGGATTTTTGGGGTAGTACTTAAAGAGATGGCCATAGTCATGGCAGTGGTGACATCAAAACAAAATTTTATCATATTCAATTGGTTTCTTCCAGATAGCAACCTCACAGCTGAGATGAATACAAGCAAGGGAGGGTTTTGTGAGATCCATATAAACACACAGCCTCGCATAGGAGGTATGGCACCCAACCTTTGTGATATCTCATAACGTGACAAATTTTCCAATTTTATCGTTTATGTGAGCCAAAATTTCCAGATCCCTGTACTCATGCGGAGAAGAATACAATCTCATCCATACTGGAAGGTAAGAGAAATTTTCCTTTTATGGATCAAAGCGAGGTACCAAGGGTTTCAAAAAGAGCCCCGCCAAGTTCATAAAATAGAGACCTCGATGAAAAATATTGTCTATGTCCCCAATGTTATTAAATATTACTATGAAAAAACCTCTTGTGCCCAAATTGGTTCTAAACCCCCTTGATGATCCATTTATTTTGAATCCAGTTGAGAAAATAATTCTCAAGGGCAAGGTGCTAATGAACTTCAGATTAAAGCATGCTCTTTGATCCATTCTATATTTGATCCCAGTTCAGCTGTCAGGATTTCCAAAGTGGGAATGTCCTACGCTTGAGGATGATAATTTATTAGAAGTTGATGACGTCTTAGATGTTTTCTTTGGCTGCTAATCATTCACTAGTTGTTGGCTTCAACTTGAATTTGTAGAAGGTGTTAAGTGTTGAGCAGTCAGGGATTTTGGAGTTAACTGTGGAGTTAAGTGCGCTTGAGCCAGAGGCCTTTTGGGATGGGTGACCTCCCGGGAAGTCTTGGTTACCGGGTGCAAGCCCTAGAAGTGATGATTGACGTTATGTGATTCATTTCACTAGTTTCAATCCCACTTCTTCACCCCTGTGAGCATCACCCAATGCAATGAGTGCTAAGTGGAATATTCAAAAATCAAGAGAAATTAGTCAATTATGACTACCTCTCATGGAAATGGTCATAGATGAATGACTTACTTAACGCAGTTGAATCCCAAAAATGATATCTAATATAATGCATTGTGGAAACCCCTCATAATTAAATAGGAAAGTTGTTATTAAGGATAAAAAATAAAAAGAGTAATAAATAGAAATTTGAAATATTTTACATTTTTTTAGAATTTTTATAGTTCTTTATGGTATAAATTTTTATGTTAAGTTGGATATTGAGTGAAATTGATATTATTTTTTTTAGTCAAAACTTGAGCATGATGAGTTTAAGGTCACTCATATAGATGGATTCATTTTTTTGGCAATGTACAAAAAAAAAATCCTCCCACAAAGGGATCGGAGGACTGATTCGTTATGTATAAAAAAATGTTTCTACTTACAATTTTCTTCATAATATAAACCTTCTCCATTTGTTAATTTGTATTGAAATTTTAGACATTAATGACGAGAGGATTTATATCACAATTTTTTTGTTTCAAACCTATCAACTCTACATTTGATAAGAAAAACAATCTAGAGAAAAAATTTGCTTATAATACCATGGAACAAGATATTCACAGTCTAAGGAATGAAGCTAATATATTATTTGGAGAATTTAATGTTAGAACCACAACTAAACAAGTTATTCATCTTAGAAATGATTCCAACCCTGATCCTCTTTGGCTAGATGAAGACCTTGTTTTAGCTAGTAGATATAAGAGAAACTATGAATACTTGAATGATAATTTATTTGGTATTGAGTTACTTAAACTATGTAGTTCTCAAGACCTTATAATTGCAATGCCATAATAGAGTGGATAAACTAAAACCAATTGACTTGTTTTCATGGCCTTGACGGTAGTATTGTGGATTATGTGATATTTGATATCTGTTTTTACAACCAAATTGTAAATTTTGACCTCTTGAATGGCCATGGGTATGAATTCAATCGTATACCTTTAAAATTTTAAGAAAAATAAATGGAATTATATTCGAAAAAAAGACTAGCTTATGGTTAGAAATCCATGGTAAAAGAACTAAAAACTAACTTGGATTTAGGAGATAACATTCAACTATGGAACATATTGTTCTCTCATGATCATTATAGAGGAATTCAACAGTAATAAGAATGATATATTTTTTCATTTTGTTGACTTTAAAAAATATTTTGATACTATTCATAGGAAAAAACTGTGGAAGAGGTTAAAAGAGATAATGGTTCCTCTCGAGTTGAATGTTCTTGTGACAGGGTTGTATGGGAATGTTATTACTAAGTTTAGGATCATTGAGGGTTGGTTGGAAGAAATTAAATGTGATATTAGAGTCAAGCAAGCGTGATTTTGAACCCTTATCCTTTTTAGCATATACACTGATAATATTGAAGAATGTTTGGAAAATGTAGTTTGTCTTGACCCATGCCCATTGCTATAGTCGTAATTTTTCTCCTTTATGCTAATGATATTATTCTTTTGGAAGGGAGCTATTACAATCTTGGCAAGTAACTAAGAAAAATTATTTCACATATACCATTTTAAATAATCATCCACACAACCAACTAAAAAATGATTAAACCAATGCCTTTAAGTAATTAAAACTTTTTAAGAAATTATAACACCATTATTTTTAAGTAATTAATTTTTTTTAAGATATTATAACATCATTGGTTTTATGTAATCAAAACTCTTTAAAATGGAAAGAGTCCACACCCTAGCCAATGTGGCCATTTAAGGAAATTTACTAATGCAAAATAAAATCTTGTGCACAAGAGATTTTCTCATAATTAATTATCAACAAATGTCCTTCCATGTTTTTTAAATAAATATCATTAACCAATAAATCACACATTAATGGTCATTAGTATCTGAGTCTAGGAGAATATGCATATTTAGATAATTTTATGTATAGAACATATAATGAATAGCACAACCATATAAATTAAATAGCTCATAAATTCTTATAGGCATCAATCCACAATAAGTTCATAACATATCTCACATTACCAAAATTAAAAGAATTCATAAAAATTAACTAAATCATAACTTTAATTTAAATAATAATAATTATTATTATTGCTTCTAACATATATATATATATATATATATATATATATATATATATATATATATATATATATATATATATATATATAACAATAATAAGCAATAATAGTTTAATAACATAAATAAAAAAACAAATGGAAACATGTAATTTATGGATATGATTTTTTTTAATTGAATTGATAAGTAAAAGAGCATAACTATTTTTGAGATAAATCTCAACCTTCTATTCCTGATTATTACAAAAAATATTTTGTGGATATTACATGGAAGTTAAATCTCTATGATTTATTTAATGATTTTATTCCAAAATAGACATGTGTGTTAGAATTATGAGATTACATAACTATTAATTCATACTAAGAAACACACTTTTACCTAAAAGGAGAGACACATTAAACCAAACCACACTTAACTAATTCCTAAATATTTTAATATTTTAATAAATATAATTTTTATATGTGGTTCACAAACACTGGAGATCGGTAGCTACTACATTCATAGAAATTATCTTTGCAGATCCACCCAAAGTGATCACATCTCACTGGCTCATTCCCAGAGCCTGACCTCAAGAGCATCGAGGAGAATTAACCCCATGACATTGATGGACATTGGATAAACCAATGTTCCCCATGTGTTTCATGACATGGACTAACCGCCTCTTATGGATCCTTACCTATGGCGATGTGATCTTTGAAAAACACATGCGGGTTTTGGTTTAACGATAATCAAATGATATCATAGCGTAGGTCACGATTTTGATGGACACTTGGCTCACATGGGGGGATATTGTTGGAAATTGGATAAAACAACACTCCTATGTGTTTTTCAACATGGACTAACCATCTCTCATGGATCCTTATCTCCGGCGATGCAATCGTTGACTAACATCTGCGAGTTGTGGTTTAATGACAATTTTGATTCCCAACAGACCTCCCATTAGTAAGGTGCTTTAACAATGTGAACTCGATCAATTGAGCTAACCCTTGGTTTTTTTCTTTTTTTGGTGGTTCATTGTATAAAATATCGATATTATCTACATTATCAGAGCTTATGTGATTTAGGTGGCAGTTATCTTCATGTAAAGTACTCTCCAAAAACCAAACACTCAATCTCAGCCCAAATTGACTTTAGGTGAGAGATAATAGCAAATCCTCCCTACTACCCAAACTATACACCCACTTGACATGCAACTTTTAAATAATATAAAATATTTAAATATTGTATCTATCTATTTTCTACTACTTAAAATAATGGATAAGTTCTTTAAAAACTATTAAAATAATAAAACTTAATAATTTCATTATAAAATTAAATTATAATAAATTTTTTCAAAACATTAAATCTTATTTTATATTAAAAATAAAAATTTTAATAATTCAAAGCTATAATTTAATAAATATTTGAAAACTAAATTTTGTTAAAATATTTAATTGCTTCACACAAACTAATCTATATGTTAGAATAAATTACATTCTGAAAACGTAAATCTCAATTAAAAAAATTGTTATAATATTTTGACATTACCAATCAACGAAGGTCCAAAGTATCAAAGAAAAACTAATGGCATAAACCACAAATACATTAAAAGAAAACCTAGGCGTACCCACGGTTAGAAAAAGTAGGTACACGCCATTCAAAATGATCAAATATTCAACTTAATTATATTCAACCAAATGCGGTTAGTATTAGTATTACTTGTCCCATGCTAACGAGTGTAGTATATCAAATAAAAAATATTCTTCAAAAATAAACAAGACATTGACTTTAAGTAAGTTCACATATATATAAAGTTGTCAGTTGCTCACATGCTCACATGGCTGCATAACATTATATATAAAGTTGTCAGTTGCTCACATTAAAACTCTAATGGTATGTCAGGTAGAAAGAGAGTCAAACAATATATATGATAAATAATGAGGCTTGGAGTAAACATTTATTATATTTAGTTTATTAAACTTTAGAAGGTAATGAATTATTAAGTTTAATGTAGAGATATTTTAATTTTTAAATGGAGATGCATTCTGGTTATATATTTTTATAATTTTTTTTTTTTAATATATATGAGAAATATACATGGTTATATTTAAAATAACAAATTCTTATTATTAGAGTTATATATATATTATCTGCTCAATATGTTTGAGGGAGGAATTAAACTTTAGTGAAGAGAATAACAAGTTTTTAGAAAGATATATTTATTAAGAAATGTTGACCTTAATGTTATATAGATTAATATATTTAATGTTGTGTTATTGAGTCTTAAATTTAGATGTAATAATAATTTTAATGTTATATTATTTTTATTTTGTAGCATTATTTTTTTGCCCAATAATTTAATTTAGACATGGCATTCTTATGTCAATTTCATTTGAGTTATTAGTGGAGTGGTTAAACCTTGTAGTTTCTCAGGTGACTACATTGAAAATTTATTATTAGACTTTATGCCTTAAATTTAGATGTAATAATGTTTTTAATGTTATATTATTGTTATTTTATAAAGTTACATCTTCACCCAATGATTTAATTAAGATTTAGCATTTATATGTTAATCTACTTGAATTATAAATGATTAAACACTTTAGTTGCTTATATGACTAAAAAATATAACTAGCGTAGCAATATCAATTAAATTGTTGGTAAATTTCAATGGGCATCAATCCATAATATACATCAAAACACTTATATCATAATACATGTCAAGCTGTTAAATTAAAAAGAATTCATAAAACTAACTAAGGTATAATTTTATTTTAAAGTCTTATTATTATTATTATTATTGTTGACATAGTTCACGGACTCTGAAGAACGGTGATCGGTGACTCCTACATTCACGGAAATGGTCTCGAGTAGACCCACGAAGGGATCAGTCCCGCCGACTCATTTTAGAGACTAACCTCAAGGCTGTCGAGAAGGATTGGCCTCGTGACCTCTTGTAGCGTGGTGCTTATGCGATGGATACTTTACCAATTGAGAGAACCCTCAAGTCCATTATTATTATAAATTATAAAAAGAATTAATATACGAGTTAAACATATATACATCTAAAAAAACTTGGAACAAGATTCTTATCCATGGAGGTTTAACCCCACTCTACCATGAAGAATATTAATTTATAAATAGACTTTGTTACAATATTATGGCCCAATGCCATGGCTTATCAGTACCACATACCCAAAAAACTATAAATCATGTCATATGACACTTGTTCATATGGAATTTATTTTTTTAATTAATCAATTTAATTACAAGAACAAAAAGAGCATAACTACTTTGTAGATAAATCTCAAAATTTGATTTGTGTATACTACCAGAATATTGTAGAATATTCCATGGAGGTTAACTCCTCACCATCCACCTAGTAATTATTGATAATTAAATGATGATTTTGGAAGCCCTACTCCAAAATAGACACGCCTATAGACATAGTAATAATTTTGAATACCTATGGTTACACTCTATATAAGAGAAAGAGAATCACACACACACACACACACACACACACACAAACGTTTTGAGCATTATATAGTGAACTAATATTTAAAAATTGAATCAGATGTTCACCAAGGATTTCCCTCACTATTGTCCAAGTTTCAGCCTTTAAAACCTCTTGCAAAAAAATCATGGGGGCTTGAATAAATAAACCTCTCACATAGCACGTGCATTTGTGGCATACTAAAAAATACCCTTAATTTGACTACATATTGAAAAACACCTCTAAAAATCATTTTATTTAACCACCTACCAATATGAACTCAACACTCCTTCCCAATTAAAAGAAAACTCCTACTTTCACTAGATATTGTAGGCATCGATTTTTTCATTAACATTTTGTATACCCCTTTATATTTTTTCATTAACTTTGGGCTCTATTTTTTATGTACAATATATAAAAACCCTTTACCCCTATTATATGCTAAATATATTATGTAATTTTTTTCCTCAATATATATCCCCCCAAATGGTATGGTATTCCTCCCCTAGTGAAGCCCCCATAAAAAAAACTTTATAGTGAAAATGCCAAGATGACCGATTTACCCCATAAATCACATTTTGGATTCCACTTTTAAACTCCAAGAATGACTGTAAAAATCTTCTTCAACTTCTTTTTCACACCTCATGCCTCTTTAAATTGGAGGACCAATTTGAGACTTTTACCTTAAAGGGGAAATTAAAGAAAAAAAATCATGCATTTAATAGGCAAGG
The DNA here is from genome assembly GCA_034641835.2 of Pinus albicaulis. Classification (NCBI taxonomy): domain Eukaryota; kingdom Viridiplantae; phylum Streptophyta; class Pinopsida; order Pinales; family Pinaceae; genus Pinus; species Pinus albicaulis. The sequence goes on along the minus strand of CM076569.1, from coordinate 422,283,417 downwards.
CATGAATGCAGAAATCGATCCATGAATTTGGAAATTTATTAATACGATCTCTAATGAGAGGAAACAAATTCCAAAATCAATTCAATTACTTTACTAATAGATTAAGAAATACTGAACAAGTTTACAAGAAACATACTTCATATCCTCAATATGTTTATTTTTCATAAGTAGATCCCATTAAAAAAAGGTAAACTTGTTGAGAAAAAATAATTTCAACTATTACACGTTCATACATATATTGCTACAATGATCAATTTAATTTACTAAGCATTGTAGTAGTTATCTAATTCATAAAAAAATGAATCTAGAATTGAATAAAGGTGAGCCAATATCCATCCAATCATAGTAAATATTGTACTGTAGTCTTTCTTGCAACCTACCACCCCAAAGCCAGATTCTTGATGCGTTGAGAGAAAACTAAAATTAGGGATTTAGCAGACAATTTTCAGACCAACTTTAACATAAAAGTGAAGTCCACTCTCCTTCGCACACATGAAAAACTTAGTGTTCACCCTTTCCATGTTTGAACATACTCATAAAAATTCAAAAAAATACCATGTAGGTCTACACATTATAATGAAAAAATTTACTAATCAAATGAGAACTATTTCCTGAAAATGAGAACTCTAGCCCAAAAACCCCCAAAAAAACATGAAAAAACAACCCAAAAACAAAAAGTGTGTATGTGGAACAATGGTTTTTTTAAGGGTAAGTTTTCAACATTTTTTTTAAATGACAATAAAAATATTTTTTTTTTTGTTAAAAAGATGGAAAAAACATTCTCAAAACAAAAAGTGTTGATGCTAGAAAATAAAAATAAAATCAATTTACAATTTTGACATTTTTTAGCAATGGCATTAAAGATAAAATATCAAGACTTTGAAAAACCTTAAAATTCTAAAACATTTTGGACATGATGTGAAAGATAAAATAGTATGTCTCAAAGCCTTATAATTCCAACAATTTCCATCCAAGTCATTAAACATAAAATATCTTGACTCGTTAAAACGCTAAAATTGTATTTGTTTTCAACCATAGCATTAAAGATAAAATATCATAATTAAAAAAACCTTAATATTTTGACAAATTTTCAACCATGGAATTAAAAACCTTAAGTTTTTAACATATTTCAACCATGAAATTATGGACAAATTATATGAATAAAACAATTTTTAAAAATGAACACGTAAATGAAAGATTCATTATTCAAAGAGTATTTTTTTTAAAAGGCTAAAACTATAGATATTTTCAAATATTAGACTAAGATAACTTATCCCATTGCAACAAAAACCTAAAAATCAACCAACAAAATGAATTGTCCCCTTTTAATGAAGAAATAAAATTTCAACGTTTTTAAAACTATCTTATACCAAATGATATCAATAAATAATATCATGGCAATATGACTATATAATTTAGAGATTCAACATTAATTTCTAATAATTTTTTCTTTTAATCAAAATATCAACTTTGGTAGATTGAATATAACATAAATTATTTTTGTAATTCATTATTTCATTGTGGACATTCTAAATAAATGAATTCTTCAAAATTAAAACACATAATCCAACAAACATAGAAATGACTCATAACTTCATGTAAGATCACATGGAAGTCAAAATATATGTTCAAGTTACCATGCAAATATCATTTACATAAAATGTCTTACACATTTATTCAAAATCACTCATAGGTTATACCACACCATCAGAATATACATATTCAGATGAATGATTGGATGCACATGAAGATGACCCATATTCTACTCTTTCAGCAACTAGTGCCCCATATAAGTCAACATGCATTCCCACCATTTCATATCTCAAAAGTCTTCTATATCTATGACTAGGTTCAACAGACTCCCATCTCAACATGGTTTCTTATGGCAACAACTTCTTCAAAATATGCATGGCCCTGAAGAGAAGAGTTCCTCTCTTTGTTAAATTGAAGTCATAAAAAAGTATGTCAATGCCCTCCAATTTTAAGGTGTTCGTGCGATGACGATTTATATTTTTACCGTTTCTTTTTCTATTTTGCCAATTTGTTTATCAACTACTATCTCTGGCTTATACACATCATTGAATGGGTGGGTATTTGTGGCATACCAATGTACTTCAATGACTATAAAATCTTCACTTTCTTTAATGAACTTTATAACCTTGGAAATATAGAATGGATAGCCATGTGGATCTCCATATGATAACACTACGATCATGCAACCCTCCTTAACATCTTACACAGAACCCCTGTAAAGGTATTCCATGGCTTAACGTTATGCAAGCGATCTTATAGAACCAAAATAGATTTATATTTCCTCTATCTATGGAGAACTATTAATACCTTGAGATTGTTGTTATTGAACAATGTGTCTTTCCTCATGTTCAATGTGATTTTTTTTGGCCAAATAAATGGAGTATTTAAAAGTATATCTTCATTTATTGATCTTGAAATAATATCACTTTGATTATTGAAAAAAGACTCCCACCAAACCGAATCAACAACATCTAAATACTCATATGTATCTCTAATAGATATTTTAATTTATTCCAAGCATTTAGAATAATTTATATCTCTCTTATGCCTTAGTGCATTATGGAGTTCCACAACTGATTTTAATAGCAATATCTTTGATACAAATATTGGATGATCTGGAATTAACTTTAAAAATGCTAAACCTAATGACAACCCCCATTATGCAGTAGTTTAATACTTCTTGCCCCATATAAGTGTTTTCCCATCAATTTTTTTAACACGAAATTAACGTTGGAAGGTAATGTCATTAAGTTGTTCCATGCATTTATCCTCACCACACGATCACAGAATAAACATTTTCATGTAAATAGTTTGTTCCAACACATGAAAAACAGGCTATGGAATGTATGGTTTATTAATAAATTCAATTAATGATGGTAGGATCCCAAGGTCGTTCCTACTCAATGTTACTTAAAAATGACTGAAAATCTCATTAATATGGTCATGAGTATGCCCAACAAGAAAGAAACCAGCCTTTACCTTTTTAAAAATTCCCAATTCAACAAGAATGTTTGTATATCCAAAAACAACTTGATTTTTGTTTTCATTACTTCTGTTGTCTAATTGCAGATACAAAACTTCAGGAATATTACCAGACACCAAGAAAACACATCATGGATTATGGTAATGGTCATATTTGCATCATTATGAATATTTGGAGTTGTGAAGTAAACCCTTTGCAACATCTTCCCATTAAACACCGTACAATCAACCAAGTGAAATTGAATAAAAAATCCCTCTTGTAAATTTTTTGGTGTGTAGAAAAAATTTGGTAGAAGAGTTTTCTTTTGGTTCATACCATCAATTATCAAACCGAAATATTTATTTGGATTATCATAACACTTATTTCGATCCTTATACAAGTTTTTCTTTTCACTTGTTGGGTAATTTCGATGCTGTTGAAGTGCTTTGAAAATGGAATCTGGACATAAAATAAAATAAGTCTATTAATAAATATATTTTCATAGTTGATATCTATACAATTTTTAAAAATAATTTTATGAAAGCATACCTATTTCTTCCCCTTGACATTTATCCATTTTTTATTATTTAAGATAAGCACAAGTAATGCAAACTCCCATCCTTGTCTTCTTACGAATATGAACATTGTTGAATTGGTTATTCCATATCCTTGTAAAATATGAATATGTGATAAAATTTCAATCTCTTTCAACACCTTCTGTATATTATTTTTATAAGTTGTAGATTTCTCGTATTGAGAAATTATCTGGAATATCTATTGTGCTTTTATTTGGAATACACTCTCGATGCTTCGAAAAGAAGTCTTTCATCCATTACATTGCATTATTTTCTAATGGCCCAACCTTTCGTCTTTGACGTACTTCTGAATAAAATGTGGGATTTTTTTCCAGCCTTTCTTGGATTATTTACAAACAAAAATTACCAATTGAATGCAACATTTTGAAGGCCTTCTAAAGAGAAATATATTCCCAATATTATAATCATAACCCACTAGTGTAGATTGCATTCAACCCACTAGATATGAATTATACATGCTTTTATTAATTAACAAATATCTCTTCCTTTTCTCCAAAGAAAACTTGGAATCCATATGTTTCAGGTAATCCTTTCTACAACATTAACTTGAAATCAAATCACTAATTGAAATTCTTCATGTGAGATATTATGTCCTAAACCTTGTATAACTGGAATATCTTGGATTGATATGAAAAGGTGTACTCCTACTCCTAGATACAATATTTTCTTGCAACATCTCCATCATTTCATTATCCTATGTAGAATAATTTTCGTCATCATTAGGAGGACTATTATCCTCACTATGACCATTCTGAACATAGTTAGGAAATTAATCACCATCATTGCTTGAAAAATATTCATTACCATCCTCACTTGAAGAAAAGTATTCACTACCATCATCGACACTTTTGAAATCCTCCCTTGGAGGATTCAATTCATCATCACCATAAGTTGCTTTAAAACACCTACTAAAAGAAAATGAATTATTCACATATGTGCCTCTAAAATTTCATTTGCAAGAAACTCTTCATCATTCCCTTCATAACTAGTGCTCTCATAATTGTTAGTATTAGGACTAAGTGGAAAAAAAGACTCTCTATTCATAGTCAAATTATCATTTGCAGGAAATTCCTCATCCTCCCCTTCATCATTGATTCGCTCATAATCCTTAGGATTAGGACTAGGTGTAAAATTTGACTCTCTATTCATAGTAAAAGTATCATTTGCAGAAAATTCATCCTCCCCTTTATCAATGGTGCTCTCATAATCCTTAGGATTAGGACTAAGTGGAAACATTGAATCTCTATTTAATCAAAATTATTCATCCTCCCCTTCGTGAGTGTTGCTCCCATAATCCTTAGGTTTAGGACTAAGTGGGAACTTTGAATGTTTATTTACTAGAAATTCTTCATCCTCCCCCTCCCCTTTGTAAGAGCTTCTCTCATAATTCTTATGATTAGGACTAAGTGGAAATTTTGACTCTTCAAATTCTTCATCCCCCCCTTCATTAGTGATGCTCTCATAATCCTTGGGATTAGGAATAAGTGGAAAATTTGGCTCTCTCTTTACTTGAAATTGTTTGTCCTTCCCTTCATCAGTGGTGCTCTCATAATCCTTAGGATTAGGACTAAGTGGAAATATTGACTCTCTATTTACACTAAATTATTTTTTCTTCCCTTCATTAATGTTGCTCTCAGCATCGTTAGGATTAGGACCAAGTGGAAAATTTAACTCTATGCATAGTGAAAGAATTCCTATTGTATTCATCAATATGAATAGAGTTTTTATGTGACAAAGATGTTGATGTTGCAAAAATAAAAACTTTAGTATTAGAAGAATCCATGAATTTCAAACAAAATATGTTGAGTGATACAAATGAACTCTCTCCCAATGACAATTTATAGATTAGACATTGAAAATTTCCCTCTAACGTTTCCCCAATTTTTTTTGCCGAAAATTTTCTCTCCAAAGTTTCCCCTTAAAAGCTTTTGCTGAAAATTTTCCCTCCAAAAATTTCACTTGAAATATTTCCCTCCAATTTTTTTGTCTAAAATTTATTTGAAAACATTTTACTAAACTTTTGGTATTGAAAATTTTCATCGTACTTTCTTTTTAAAATATCCATGGAAATTTTTGTTTAATGCATTCCTTCAAAATTAAAATTTTTTTTTAGTTAAATTATTTAACATTAATTACGTAACTAAATTAATTTTTATAATTTATTTTTTATTTTTTATCCCGCATTGAATAAAAGTTAATCTAAACCTATAATATTAACCATATATTCATTTTCTTGATTTTAATTTTAATCTCACATTTAATAAACACTAAATAAATCCCACAATCTTGGCTATATAATAACAATCATTGTTTTTATTCGTCACATCACATCAAGTCTTCTGGGTTTTGCTAAAAATATTGGAGCAATTTTGTGAGGGAGTTGCAATGTCATCGATAACACATTGAACAAGATTTTTTTGCATCTTAAAGTTTAATTTTCCTTATATTTTGACCATTTAAAGAGGAATTTGCAGAAAATATGTTGTTTTATAGTGTTTATGCTCCAAAATTATTATTTTTTTACTGTTTTTTTTCAAAGATTAAAAACCAATTTTTTGTTTATTTTAGCGAATAAGGTGAAAAAAAATCAAATTTGTAGTATTTTTAGGAGAAAAAATAAGAAAAACGTATTTTTTAAGGTTTTGAAATGAAAACCGGTGTTTATTTTTATTTTTTTTTAAATTTTTCTTGAGGGGAGATTTCAATTCGTCGATCCGAATTTTATGAAATCATTGAAAAAATGCAGTCCTATGTTCAAATCCCCTTGAGGTAACTAATTTACGAGAAGGAAAACATGTCGTAAACCACTAGAGGTTCACTAGTAATTACATGTCAGGTGGGCTACTGGGTTCCTCCAAAAAAGAAAAAAAAAACTATTCACTTAAAAAAAGTTACATTTATTTATTTTTATTTATTTTTCATAAAAAAAAGTCAAACATATATATATATTCATTAAAAATATATATATATATATATATATATATATATATATATATATATATATATATATATATATATATATATATATATATATATATATATATATATATATATTCCTAGGAGGGCGAGGTGCTGAAGGGCTATGGGCAGGGCTTCCAGACAAAAGGTTTAATTTTTAATTTTAATTTTTTATTTTTAAATATTTGGAGTGCTTTTTTTTTGTATTTTTTAATTAAATTAGGAGGTATACCTTTTTTTTTTAAATGTTTTTTTTGTTTTGTTTCTTAAATTAAGATATGCATTTTTTTATTAACTAATATATATATATATAAGGAAGATAACATCAAAGAAGGTCTTTTAAAATGTTTTTGTAACAAGGGAAGAAATTACATCATCTAAAGTTGTAGTTGAACACTCTAACAATGATGTTAAACATACCTGAATTGAGAAGCATTGTAAAAGTCAAGCAACTCACCCATCAAGTACATTCAAGATTATTTTAGAGTGGAGGAATGCATGAGAAATAAATAAAACAAAATTTACATGGCATGTTAAAGATAGTGAAAGTGATGAAGGTATACATATATATCTATATTGTGATATGATTAACTTTGGTGAAACATATGAGGTGATGGGAAAAGTACGAGACATATGTTTGGTGCTGAATGTAGACACTGCTTATGTTCTTACAAAATTTCCTGAGACATGTGAAAAGGTTAAATATTTTATCTCAAATGTCAATTATGACACATATGAAGAATCTACAAAGTTTTATGAAGAAATCACAATCAACACAGCAAATAACATTGTAAGTATGCTTATTTATATTTATGTGGTATGCATTATTGTAAGGATCATTAAAAATTTAATAATTTATTGATCATTGATATATTATCTTTTGTTTGATATGATTTTGGTGAGAGTCTTTCAATGATGTTGGAGGGTATTTATTATGTAGAGCCACATATTATGAATGTGATCAATAGTTTCCACACAAAGACAAAGGAAGAAAGGGGAAGGAATCAAAGAGCAACAAATCATGAAACTGCAATAGTACATATAGGGGATTAGAAAAGAATCACTAAGGTGGATCAATATAGTAAAGCTAAACCTGTTTCTTTTGAAGATGTTGAAGCTTAAGATGAAGCTGAAAAATGTGTTGCCATTATTGAGGAGGAGATTAGAACTATTTTTTGAAAGGAGAAAATAAATAAAACACCAAAAATAAAAATGCCCATGGATGTATCTCTTTTAGTTGATGATGAGGAGATTGTTTATCTAGTATAAAATATGTTAATGAGTATGAAGAAAAAATAAAAAGTTGTTCAATCTATAAAAATCATGGGAAGTGGTGAATATCATAGTGAAACATCTAGAGGCACCAGAGAAATTGTAACACCAGGTGTTGATTTAGATGATGGCATTATTAAAAAAAAATCCATTTGATATCACTTGATGAAGAATAAATTAATCAATTGTGGAAAAAAAAATCATCTTAATGTAAGCCAATTCTATAGGCCATATGAAGGACAATCTCAATATCAAATTATAAAGCCACATCACCTACATGTCCATAACTTGAAAACATTGTTTAGGTATAATCCATATGCACATGTGGTGGATTATGTGGTTCTTGTTCATCAAAATCAAGTTCCCAACAAAGATGAATTTGAGAGGACATGATATTTTTAATACAAATACTATGTAATTGGAGGGAACCATTCTATAAAGGCTAGAAGACTATTGATTGAGGAATATCTCAATAACTCTATTTTTAAAACAATGACATGCATTATTTATGTTGGTTTAACAAAAACAAAAGAAAATTTATTGGCATGGTATCATAATAAAGATAATGAGTATATAATGTTTATGACTTTCATCCAAAGGGTCAAATTTATTCATAATGAATTTGAAGAAAAATGTGGTGGAGATAAGACAAAAGCTAGTCTAACATTTCAAAAGGAATGTTGTATGGAAATAGGTTATCAAATTGAGGATAAAATTAATTCAAAAGGTGGAAAAGTAAATTCACATTTATTCAAAGGAATGGATAATATTTTCCAGATGGAATTTAGAACTGGAGAGATATGGGAATTAATTGATGAGATTTTAAACATGCGGGACAATATTACCATAAAAAATCAGAAGGTTAAAAATTCTAAACCCTTAATATATATCAGCAGGAAGACATGTCCTGAAATCAAGAAACTTCTAGATGATATGATTATAATACCTTGAAGAACAATGCAAGGAGTGAAGGATGACAAAATAGTCAAATCAGTACTATCTTGTGTGAAGTCAGGTGAATCATCATTGGACGAAATGTGCTTGGAATTTCAAAAGTAAGTTTGTTGAATTATTTTTACTTTTTCTTGGATTATAATTTTATTTTAAATATAACATATTGTAGTTGGTAGTATTTGTTATACATATCATTATAATAACATTTTTTACTTTATCTATCCAGTAATAAGATTTGTATCAAAATACAAGAACATATGGTTAAAATTTTGAATGAAGAGAGTTGAGATGATGTTGTACGCGACTACCCATAATCAAGTGATACAATTCCACTTAAATATTTTTATCTTGCATTCAAAAAGGTATGTTTATTTATACATTCATTTTATTCATATGTAAACTATTTTCATTTTGTTACTTACACATTTATTTTTTTATTTCATTAAATATGTTGAATAAGGATGCAGATGGAGTACCAAATACTTTCGAAAGATTTATTAAAAAAATAATTTGGAAAAGATGAGAAAGCAGCATCTTAGGAATGTTGAACTTGATCCTAGTTTTACTCATTTCATTTGGAATGGCCTCGACACTATCCAATATCAAATAATACAAGGTGATTGCGAATACATTGCAAAAGTCATACGTAAAAGGGAATATTCCCTAATTATTGCAAACATTCCTCATGGTTTCAAATTCCTAGACATTGGATATGATAGCAAGCCTTATACTTATCAATATTTTAATAAAGTGGTTACAGGCTTTCAAGAAGTCAAAACATCACCACTTTGGAGATTTGTGACATTTCATTCATACACATAATTTTCAATGTTATTTACAAGCTTCAAGGGAAAATAAAACTCAAGATGGAGCTTACGTGGTAAGACATTGAAATTTTATGTTTGATTAATGTTAAAAAAATATTTATGTACAAGTTAATTGAAATTTTACTATATCATGTTACAGGAAAAATTCAAATCATATTTGTTCCAAAGATCAACCAATTATAAGTTATTGTGAGTTCATCCATGTTGAATATTGGAAAAAAGATGATAGTTATAAGAATATTCGTCCAAATTGAGTAGATGGAAAGAGTCATAGCTAAGTATTGGTTCATGATGTTGTCGTAACAAAACTAATATATGAGGATAAAGATGCAAAAGGAGAGATAGTTAACATTTATTAAAAACCACAAACATTGATTAACTATCTTATAAATTTATGTTCAAATGAAGGAGATTGGGTTTTGGATTTATTCTCAAATTCAAGTAAGTTTTATTATATAAAATTGAATTTTAATATTTTGGTTTTTAGTTTTTATTTTTTTATAATAATTTACTTAATTATTTCTTTTGTTCTTGATGATTAGGTAAAACACTTGCATGTTTCTTACAAAAAAGAAAAAATTGCATTGTCATTGAAAAAGACTCACTACAATGCAATTTTATTCAACAAAGAATTAATGCTCTTCATTTCTTCCAGATGAAATGCAATAATTTGGTTTGAGGAAATGTCATTTTAATGAATCATGTGTGGAAAAAAATGCAAAGGAACCTCAACAACCGCTAGATTGAATGATTGGAATATGATACTTGGGGATATTTACAAACATCAAAGATCCATTAGAAGAAGAAAATGACCAAACTAAGGTACAAAATATTGTGGAAGAAGTCAATAATGAATCTCTAGAAGATGATGAACATGGATTATATGATATTACTTATTAAATTTAATTTATGGTTTCAAATCAATATCAATTGTGAGAGCTATTCATTAGTTTTACTTGTAATATTTTGACTTTGAGATTTTATGAGAAGAATAAGTATTCAATTATTGTTGTTATATGTTTAATATCTGTGTTATATGATTTTCAGTTTAATTTTTATGTGAATCATTAATTTTTGTAACTATTAATTTTTGACATAAATTTCATAAACATTATTATTTTAAAAGTTTTTTTTAAAGATTTTTCCATATTGTTTATTTGACATGTCATTTTTAACAAAAAAAAATTCAAAATATGTATTTTTTGTTTTTATTTTTCAGAATTATATATATATATATATATATATATATATATATATATTGAAAATGTGTATTTTTTAGTCAAATGTTTAAAATTATTTCTTTTTAGTGACAATTATTTGATGTGCATTGAAATATTAATTAACGATACATAACGTATAGAAAAACCTAAATTTAAAATGCTGACCTTTTATTTTTATTTTCTTAGCTATGAGAGAAAAAAAAGATTTCATTACAAAAAAAATTGAAAAGAAACTAAGAAAATAAAAACATAAATACACCTTGTTAGGAATTTGGCTTTTGTGATCCATAAGTTGTGTATAAAATCTTTTGGTGAAAATCACATTCAAGCAGATTTTGTCAACGCATTTCGAACCAGCCAGTGTGGTTCATCATCAGGACAAGATGAGAAATCTGATCTAGGACCCAGTTTAAATAGAAAGGAAACTCCAACTAGTCGTTGTGGAATAACAGCTAGTGTGACTGGAATAAGAAAATACAAAGACAATTTAACAATTTATTTAATAATTAAAAGATTTGAATGTAATAAAATATCTATATATAAGCAAAAAAAAATAGTAAAAAAAAATAAAATAAATAATTATAAATAATTATAAATAATAATTATAAATAATTATAAATAATAATTATAAATTAAATAAAAAAAATAAAAAAAATAAATATAAATTAAATTAAATAAATAAATAAAAATTAAATAAAAATATAAAAAATAAAAATAAAATAAACAAATAAAAATAAACAAATAAATAAAAGTAGATAAATAAATAAAAATTAAATAAAATATTATTAAATAAATAATATTATTATTGATGATAAATCAATAAATGAATAAATACTAATAATAAATAATTAAATAATTAAATAATAATAATAATAAATAAAAATAAAGTACAAAAAGGGAGGGAGAAACCAAGGAACAGAGGAGAGGAAAGGATACGAGGGAGAACTGAAGGGAAGAAAACCAATAACTAAGAATGAAGGGCAAGGATCCAACATCTGCTAACACTCCACCCATCATCCTTGTTAAGGCTTACTGGCCTCTTTTCGATTTCTAAGGCCTCCCTCAACTTAAAAATAAATATCTCAGGGAAGAAGATGAATAAGAAGAAGACATTAGAAAATTGAAGTGTCAAAAATAAGCTCTATAAAAAAAGGGGTTGATGTTGCATTAAATTTTTCAAAATTAGCATGAAGATCACTAACATTTGAAAAACAAATGTTCATACTTGATACATAAGAAAATTTAAAGTGCCAAAAATATGCTAAAAAAAAGAGGCGTATTCAGAAACACCACTTTTGAAAATCGGGTGATTTTTTTGCTACCTCAAAAAAATGGGTGATCAGTAAAATTGTTTGATTGGTAACTATGCTAAGCGAGTCCTTCTATGATCTTTGCAGTCCCTCGGTCCTCTCCTCTTCATTTCTCCTTGTGCCACACATAAACATGAATACTCTCAGTCCTAAAAACCATCTAGTTCAAACAAAATATGCTACAAGACATTCACTTCCTGTCAAATAAGCTTTCACTCAAATCTCTTAACCAATCACAAGTTTTGATCCTCTCTAGGTTTCTCCACCAAATCTCTTTCCAGTTTGAATTTCTGAGTGAGAGGGAAAATATGTATGAGAGATAAAATGGAATAGGCTGAAAGGTTAAAAGAAGAAAAACCTCTTAATTGATCCTCAGGCTCCTATTCATTTAATCACATCTTCACCCTTCATTTTCCCAACCTCTTGTTAAAATATTCTTGGGAAGATTAACCATCTCATCAAAAGGGAAAATTAAGTCAAGGAAAATTTTCCTCTCAATGTAATTTATTTCCTATCCCCCTTCCTCCACCTATTGATTTTTTTTTTTTAATAAATAAAAATAAGAATTACATCACATCATAGAGTTTTAACTAATAGTGTCAACGTTGGTACCCCATTATGAGTTCCTGATTACCTCACAAAATTGGGAAAATAAAAGGGTGTCATACCCCCCCCTTTAAGGAACACCGTCGTCAATTTTATATTATTATGCAAAAAACAAGTAAGGATATGCCACTCTCATGACATCCTCCAATTCCAAAGTGACTTCTTCGACTCCATAGTGCTTCGACTGCAATTTAACTTACACAATGGTTTGGTTCTAAAGTAGTGTTTATTTCCTTCCTAGTTTTCATTGTGGTTCTGGTTTGAACTCTTCTTTTCGTTCCACCTAAACCACAACACAACGATTACCATGATTATAACCATAAAATTAATTTTTAAGAAAAGATATATGAAACATTTCTTTATCTTTAATGTTTGGAGGTAAAACAAGCATGTAATCTACTAGCCAAATTCTTTACAAATCTCAAATGGTCCACAATAGAAAGGTGCTAATTTGACACAAGTTCCATTCTCAAGGAACTTCTCTGACTTAATTTGGACTATTTGTGAACTTTGTTCTTGTCTGCATAGCTCTCTTCGAAATCTTGGGTTCTTTCAACTTCTTTTTTATCAATAAAACTTCTTGCCGCTTCTATTATAATATATCAGGTCCAAGAATAAATCTATCCACTAGATGATCTAAACCAATAGGTGTATGAAATTTCTGGCCATTCATTTCTTCAAAGGGACTCATCTTGAATGATTCTTGATAGCTATTATTATAAGAAAACTCTATCAATGTCTAATAGTAATCCCATTTCCATTTTGAAATTGGAATAGGTTACAAAAAACTCGTTGGATATTTATGTTCAACCATGACTTGGTGACATTCCAAGCATCTAAAAATGTACTTAGTGATCTCTCTCTTTTTTTGGGCGAAAAATAATTCTTCCTTATGGTTGTTATCTTTTTTTTGATATCTTGGGTGTCTATAATATGGTTCTTTATGTAATTCATCCATGATCAACTTGTTTAATTACTTGGAATTTGGCACATACAATTTGTTGTATATAAAAATAATCCATCATTTTTTAGTTAATATCCCACACAGATGAAGCCTTATTTTCCTTGTTACGGACATTCCTTTATTTTCTAAGAGTTTTCATCATGTTGGAAGGCGCCTTTTATCATAGATTTCAAGTTAGTTTCAATGGAAATAATTGTTGAAATTTGATTCTTTTATCAAATTTGACTTAGAGAACCTACCACATGATTTTCCTTGCCTTTGATGTGTCTATTTTGGATGTGAAATTCACTGATCAACACTAGCCACCTAGGTTTCCTATCATTCAACAAACATTGTTCAAATAAATACTTCAATCCATTGTGATCTGACATCAAAATAAATATATTCCTAGTAGATAATGTGGCCATGTTTTGAGTGAATGAATAGTGGTTTCCAACTCTAAATCATGAGTTATGTAATTCCTCTCATGCTCATTCAATTTTTGAGACTCATAAAATATCACATATCCATCTTGCATGAGAACTCCCGTGAGTCCTTCCTTCAAAGAATTAGTGCATAATAGGAATTATTTGCTTGGGTTTGGAATTATTAACAAAAGTGGATTGGTAATTAAGTATTTCAGCCGCTAAAAACTTTCTTCACATTCCTTATACCAACGAAAATTCATTCCCTTTCTCTGCAATGAATTAATTCGACAACCAATTTGAGAGAATCCTTTGACAAATCTATGGTAGTAACAAGTAAGTCTAATGAAAGATCTCACTTTTTTGAAATTTCTTGGGGTAGGCCAATCTCTTATGGTCTTTATATTATCAAGATCCACAACATGTGCTTGCTCTAAAATTATATGTTCTAAATAATGGATTTCATTTTGGTAGAAATCAAACTTGCTAAACTTGGGATATAACATGTGCTCTCTTAGCTCGTGCGATACAATTTGAAGATGCTCCCCATGCTCTTCTTTTGTATTTGAATAAATAAGGATATAATTAATGAAAAATAGAACAAACTTGTCCAAATACTTATTGAGGATGATGTTCATCAAACACATGAATGTATTTGGTACATTAGTTAACCCAAAATGCACAACCACAAACTCATAGTTGCCATATCTAGTTTGGAAATATGTTTTATGAATGGTTTACTTCTGGTTGGAAAACTCGTATTTGAACTCTTTCCATCACCATTCTGATACCGAAATTGTGACTTCCTTTCCTTCATACTATCTTTGTCTCTCATCTTCCAAGGCTTTGATTGTTCTTCTCTATTCTTTGACTATTCATAACAACAAAAACTTTCTTATGATGTCATTAAGAAACTTTGGATTATCAAACTCTATCTTGTCTTGGTAAGACCAAATAAATCCACTGATGAATATTTGAACCTTTACTTTCTCATCCTTGATACAAGGCACATAGTGCAACAACCTCAAAAATCTACTCACATAGTCTTCCAGTTTTCCAAGCTTTAAATTATGAAATTCTTTGACCTTTTCATTATACTACCTTTATGATAGATACTTCATTCTAAAGTAATTTTTGAACTGCTTCCAAGAGATGTCCTTTTCTCATATTCCTTTCACATTCTTAAGATTTACCCACCATATGGATACATTTCCATGCATGTTAAATATTTCTACTCTATCCTTCATGTTTGTTGAATAATCGTGTGCATGGAAGTATATATTCAATCCTATCAGAAATGCTCCAACCTCCTTACCTTTATTGATCTCATCATTGAAGGTGTCCAACTTTTCCTTCTTGATTTTTTCATGAAACAAAACTTTAGAGTATCTAATTGATCCTCAACTTCTGTTAGTATAGGATTCCTCTTGGGCTAAGCGCTCCTAAAGTTAATTCTCTTAGTTGGGGAGTGCTAATGAGATAGCACGCTGCTTGACCACTTTCATTTTGGAATCCAAAGTTAGCTTTTCCTTAAGGATGTTACCACAATATGTTTTGTTGAATCAATCCTTGATATTTTCTTTCAATTTTTTTAATCTTTGTTGGAACCGAAACATGACTTTCCCTGTGATGGATGCATAGATGGGCAGCAAATCTTCCATTTTGGAAAAGAAATACATATGCGTGAGCCACAATGCCTCAAAATGAAATGGTTTGTTTTTTGGGGATGACAACGAGTTTATCTACATAGAAATAGGCGAGTGATTAGAGCCATCACTTGGGATGATCAACACATCGAGCTAGAATGCTACCATAAGCAAAGATTTAGAGGTCAAGAATATATCTAATCTTGAAGCAACTTGATGAATTCCCCCCCTCATGTCATTCCGGGTAAATGTGCCATTTTCGTTTCAATATCTATCATGTTGTAGCTGTCAGTAAAAGCATTGAAGGATTTTAACACATCGTCAAGCTTTTTATTCCTTCCCCCAACCTCCCACCCAACGGCTCCCCCCCCCCCACCTTTTTAATTAAGCTATTGAATTATGTTGAAGTCTCTAGTCATGATCCACAGTGCTTGAGAAAATATACGATGGAAAATAGTGAGATTGGAGATGAATAATCATTTTTCGTGGGGAAGAATGGGCCCATAGACATTGGAAAGAAAGTTGGAATGAGAGGTGTCGATGGGTTGAAAAACGACAATGAGAATTATCAAGGGAGGAAAGGAGTCTGATGAGAACTATTGCTGGATTCTAAAGAATGGCCAGGCCTCCAGAGGAGTCGAAAGCACATTGATAAAGGAATTCATAGGATTTCCATAGGTAATAGATTATTTGAGTAAGCCTTTGGTGAGAACATTTGGTATCTTGCAAGAGAAGAATGTCGGTTTGATGCATGGTTATATAGTTTTTGAGGACTCAACATTTAGATTTGTCGTTCAATCCTTGCACATTCCATGAAATGATCTTGATCATTGAGACAAGGTTAGGGGAGAGAAAATGATCTTCATTGGGGCGACTCACCCTTAATTAACAAGAAATTCTGCAAGGTCTTGCAAGAGTTGGTTGTTGGTTTTCCTCCCCTTCTTCTTAGGCTCCTTGAAGCATGAGGGGAATTCTTTAGGGGTGTTATGTTTTATTCCTTGAAAAGAGAAAGAGGAAGAGGGGGAAGGAATTTTACTTGAGTCATAGGATTTTTTTCAGAGAAAATCTTGATGTCTTGAATAAGCTCTGCCGACTAATTAGATCTGGTCTTAAGGAATGGATGCTAGATCTTTACGTCGCCATTTTTTTGCTATTTTTTGTAGGTCCATCTCCTTGAGATCTGAATCTTGAAGGTCTTCTTCCTCCATGGGATAATGGATTTATTCTGATGGAACATTGTTTCTATGGGGAGGATTTTTCGAAGAAGGTGTTTCTTTGGTGGAGAGTACTACAGGATTTACTCAATCCTCTCAAGTTTGATTCTTGCATGATTTGCGTTTGGATCATATTGGAGGAGGGAGAATTTATTATCGTTTTATGTGCTTGAGGGATTTGACGATTCCCATTTTTTCTTAGCTATTCTCTTGTGACATGAGACTATTTTGAATCCATCTTCACCCAAATGGAAGGTTGCATTGACCTGATCCCCCTCTGCCGAGGAGGGATTTTTGGGGAAATCCTTAAAGAGATGGACATAGTCATGGGAGTGGTGACATATAAATATTTTTTTCTCTCATATTCAATCGGTTGCTCCCAGATAGCATCCTCACAACTGAGATGAATGCAAGAAAGGAGGGGTTCTGTGAGATCCATATAAACACACAATCTGGCATAGCAGGTATGGCACCCAACCTTCGTGATATCTCATAACATGACAAATTTTCCAGTTTTGTCATTGATGTGAGCCAAAATTTCCAAATCCCAATACTCATGTGGCAAATAATATAATCTAATCCATACCGAGGGATAAGAGAAATTTTCCTTTTTATGGATCAAAGTGAGGTACGAAGGATTTCAAAAAGAGCCCCACTGACCTCCATGCAAAATCTTGTCTATGTCCCCAATGTTATTAAATATTACTTTGAAAAAACCTCTTGCGCCCAAATTGAGCTCGAAACCCCCCCTTGATGATCCATTTATTTTGAATCTAGTTGAGCAAAGAATTCTCAGAGGACGAGGGGCTAATGAACTTGCAGATTAATGCATGCTCTTTGATCCATTCTATATTTGATCCAAGTTTAGCCGTCGGGATTTCCAAAGTGGGAATGTCCTTCGCTTGAGGATGACAATTGCTTAGAAGTTGACGACGTCTTAGCTGTTTGTTGTGGCTGCTAATCGTTTGCTGGTTGTTGGCTTGGCTAAGTGCTGAGGAGTCAGGGATTTGGGAGTTGACTGTGAAGAACGACCATGGAGTTAAATAAGGGCCTCCAACGGACCCCTCACGGGGAGCCATCAGAACTGCAACAGAGTTTGCAGAAATCGTATTAACGACAGATCAAACCCTAATAAGAAAACAACAACAACAACAAAACTCTCTAAACGACGGTTCAAAAAATATGTTTTAATTATTAAATTTGGAATCTAATATTTTTTTTTTTCATATTCAACTGATTAAACTATACACATATAAAGTTTATTATGTTGTTATCTTTATTCATATTCCTAATACATATTTTAAGTGGGCAATTCAAGCTCCGTTTTCAGGAGCTGAAATAAGGAGCTTTGATTTCATGAGATAACAAATACGGAGTAGTGATTAGGTAATGACATTTATATAACCTATGTAAAAGGAAACTTAAAATATATAACATTTTTCTTTCCTATACAACTTTTATAAATTTATAGGAAATATCATTACCTTTTCAACAATGTTGGTATTTTTTTAATATTTTAATATTATAAGTTTGTTTTTTATTTATTTATTTCATATTGTATATTATTTATTATAAAATTTATTAATTATTTTTTTATATATATTAAATTGTTTATTATAAAATCTATTATATATTGTATATTATTATTATTATTATTTTATTATATCATATCATGTTTCAAATCCAATTTTAGTAGTTTTTATATTTATTTTAAATAAACATTTTTCATATTTGCATGTATTTTATTAATCAAACTTATTCATTTCGTAACATTAATATTATATTAAAATTACATACATTATACACATCCGATCTGAGGTTAGTGAATTTAAAAAAAAATTCCAGCCCTCTTAAGATATCTGGTCTCATTTGTGGACTTATTCTATATTTGTATTAGAATGCATTGAAGTTCAATAAGTTGAGTTTGATTTTAATTACCTTTGAATTTTTTTATTTAAAAATAATTTAAATTAATTTAATTTATAAATATACTTTTATAAAAAAATTAATAATATGAAAGTTATTATTAAGGATAAAAATTATAAAGAGTAATAAATAGAAATTTGAAACATTTTATTTTTTAGAATTTTTCTAGTTCTCTATAGTATAACTTTTTATGTTAAGTTGGATATTGAGTAAAATTGATATTATTTTTTTATAGTCAAAACTTGAGCATGATGAGTTTAAGGTCACTCATATAAATGGATTCATTTTTTTGCTAATCTAGAAAATAAAATCCTCCTCTAAAGGGATTGGAGGAATGATTTGTTATATATAAAAATAATGTTTCTACTTACGATTGTCTTCATGATATAAACCTTCTCCATTTGTACATTTGGATTGAAATTTCAGACATTAATAATGAGAGGATTTATATTGCAATTTTTGTATTTCAAACCAAACTCTACATTTGATAAGAAAAACAATATAGAGAAAACATGTGTTTATAATACCGTGGAACAATATATTCACAATCTATGTAATGAATCTAATATCTTATTAGGAGACTTTAATGTTAGAACCACAATTAACCTAGTTATTCATCTTAGCAATGATTTGAACCGTGATCCTCTTTGGCTAGATGAGCACCTTGTTTTAGCTAATAGATATAAAAGAAACTTTGAATACTTGAATGATAATTTATTTGGCATTGAGATATTTAAACTTTGTAGTTCTCAAGACCTTATAATTGCAATGCCATAATCAAGTAGCTAAAATCAAACCAACTGACTTGTTTTCATGGTCTTGGTGGTAGTATTGCGGATTATGTTATATCTGATATCCGTTTTTACAACCACATTGTAAATTTTGACCTCTTGAATGGCCATTGGTATGAATCCAATCTTATACCTTCAAAATTTTAAGCAAACTATATGGAATTATATTCGAAAGCAAGATTAGCCTATGGCTAGAAATCCATGGTAAAATAACTAAAAACCAACTTGGATTTAGGAGATATCATTCAATTGTGGAACATATTGTTCTCTCATGATCATTATAGAGGAATGTTACAATAATAAAAATGATATATTTTGTCATTTTGTTGACTTTAAAAAATATATTGACACTATTCCTAGGAAAAAATTGTGGAAGAGGCTAAAAGAGATAATGGTTCCTCTTGATTTGAGGGTTATTGTGATAAGGTTGTATGGGAATGTTATTGCTAAGTTTAGGATCATTGAGGGTTGGTTGGAAGAAATTAAATGCAATATTAAAGCCAAGCAAGGGTGACTTTGATCACGGAGAGAAACGATGGCGAGCGCAACATTTAGGGTTTACTGTTATGGGTTCCTTTGTGGCGCTGGGTCAGCCTCTCCCATGTGCTTTGAAGAATGGAGGCTCCTCACTATCGAAAAAACGCCACGTATTCGCAGAGTCAGATGTCATGAGCTTCTTGCAGACTCAAGCTCATATCGAGCATGCTCCTGCCTGGGGTTTCAACTGGCCTTTGCAGCCCATGATATCTGCACAGCCTTCCGCGATAAAGAGGTTAGCTCCTTTTATTCAGATCTGCTTGCTGTCCCCCGCACGTTCATGCTTTTGGTTGCAAATAGAACTCTGAAGGGCTGCAGAATCCGGCATTGGCTTCTCCTCGGCACAGAGGTGGACGCTGTCGGCGCAGCCCCATTTCTTGCAATCGCCTCTAGCAGCTTTGCAATAGTTTCCCTCACATTAAAGCAAAGGATTTCAGTTGGAGCCCAGTATTGGGGTTTTTTTCCACCTCTCTGGGTCGCCGCTGAATTTTTTGAAAGCAAGGAACCACAGGTTTTCACTAATGATTCAGCTGCATTAGAGATTTCCCGAGCTAATACATATCTCCATAGCAAAACGGTGGCTAATTTCTGGATAGAGGATGCTTCAGAGCATGCGATCCAAGCAGGTGAGTCATCAGACTCCATCTCCACAGCTTTCCGAAAGCATATTTCTTTCTCAAACTAGCTAGATCTGCCAGAAGAAGCACCTGCATTTCAGATCCAAGTCACACTCCTCTATAGCAAGACGATGTTGCAATGGGTGCGTGCAACAGATCTTGTGCAGGATCTTCTGCAAAAACTCGAACTCCGGCTGGGGATCCCCTCCTCTTACCAGAGATTGCTATATAAAGGTAAACAGCTAAAGGACCCCCTTCCCCTCTCCTTTTACAATATTCAAAGGGATGCTTCTATTGTGGTTACCTTTTGTTTAAGAGGTGGATCCCTTGGGATTCTCTTTTAAAGATGTAGTCCACAAAGATGCAGCCCATCCTCAGTCCTCTTCAAAAGAAGCTCAACCAACTATGGCTTCCAAGCCATTTTTGGTGGATAAATCAAAGGAAATTCCTTCTATCGAATTCTCTCATCCTGTGATTAATGATCACTACCAGAAATTTGCAGAATCTGCAATCATATGCAGATTTAATGGTCTATGGCCTTGCACAGCAGATTTATACCAATGGATCCATACCAACTGACCTAAAAGATGCAAGATCTACTTATGCTCGAAAGGCTTCTTCATTGTGGCTTTTGACTTAAATGAAGATTACCAGAAAGCCTTAACGGGAGGCCCTTAGTTCTGGGGCGCGGCTGGGCTTTTCCTCACCCCATGGTTTCTAGACATCGACCCTTCTACAACTGTCATCACCAAACTTCCCATTTGGGTTAGGCTCCCGAACCTTCCGGCGCATCTATGGCATGTCTCTGTTTTCCTAGCCATTGGAGACACCTTAGGATGCTATCTCGCTATAGATTCCTCAAGAAAGGAGAATGGACTCTACACCTATGGCAGACTATGTGCAAAAATAGATATCAGCAAAGGAATGTCGGATTAGATCAACCTCAAGATTGGAGATTTTCATTGGACACAAACCTTGTATTACGAAAATACAACCTTCTGTTGCCACCATTGTCATCAAACGGGGCACCTCCAAAATGCATGTTCCCAGTTCCTCGACAAAAAGAAGAATCAGAATCGCAAACCCAAATCGAAGAGCTAGAATCCTTGTGTTCCTCCCCATCCTATGGATGACACAGACTCCTCCAGCTCGGATGAGGAGGAAATTGAAGCAGATGGGAAGAATTATGGGATTCCGTTGGATGCTCCCTCATCCATTCCTGTAGTCTCCTCTGCCCCGCTGATCTCTCAGAAACGCTCTCACATGTCTTCGTCCTCTGACTCTTATAAGGATATTCTGCCCCCAGAGCAGAATAGTCTACAACTAGTCATGGCTCATCCAAATTCCACTAGCTGGGTCAAAGTAAGCAAGAAAAAAGGGAAAAAATGTCATTTGGCAGTATCCGCCCACACTGGGTAGATACCTCCGTTCAGATCTAGCTTCACTGCATTCCCGTGTTTTCTTTTTCTCTTTCCTTGATTGTCATCCAGGAGCGAGGTAGATAGCCTATCACCTACGGCTCTCATGATTTTCAGCTTCGCTTGCATGCAAGCTTGATTGTACCATATGTTTCTTATCTTAATAGAATTAGTCATATTTAGAAAAAAAGAAAAAAAAAAAGAAAAAGAAAAAGGTGACTTTGATCCCTTATCCTTTTTAGCATATACATTGATAAGATTGAAGAATGTTTAGAAAATGTAGTTTTTTTTAACCCATGCCCATTGGTATAGTAGTAATTTTTCTCCTTTATGCTAATGATCTTATTATTTTGGAAAGGAGCTATTACAAACTTGGTAAGCAACTAAGAAAAAGTATTTCACATATAACATTTTAAATAACGATTCACACAACCAACTCAAAAATGATAAAACCATTGCTTTTAAGTAATTACAACTCTTTAAGAGATTATAACGCCATTATTTTTAAGTAATTTTTTTTAAGAGATTATAACATCATTATTTTTATGTAATCAAAATTATTTAAAACGGAAAGAGTCCACACCCTAGCCAATGTGGCCATTTAAGGAAATTTACTAATGCAAAAGAAAATTTGGTGAACAAGAGATTTTCTCATAATCAATCATCAACAAATGCCCTTCCATGTTTTTTAAATAAAAATAATTAACCAATTAATAACACATTAATGGGCATTAGTATCTATGAGTCTAGGAGAATATGAGTCTTTAGATAATTCTATATATAGAAAATATAATGACTAGCACAATTATATAAATTAAATGGCTCGTAAATTCCGACAGGCATCAATCCACAATAGGCTCATGACATATCTCACATTATCAAGACTAAAAAAAATCATAAAAATTAACTAAATTATAACTTTATTTTAAATAATAATAATAATTAAAATAATTCATAAAGATTAACTAAATTGTAACTTTATTTTAAATAATAATAGTTATTGTTATTGCTTCTAAAAAGAAATATATATATATATATATATATATATATGATAAAGTAACAATAAGCAATAATAGGAACTTGGGTTATGCATCTGTTTGTCGATTCTCTAAATTTTTTTAGGTTTCTCACTTGTAAATGTCATGGTGTTGTTGCTTCATTGGTAGCTTCAGCAGATTCCTTTTCTGGTTTCTATAAGATGCTTAAGAGAACACGGGGAAGAAAGCCCACTGGAGACAAAGGCAAACAACCTATCTCCCAGCAGCCTCAGAAAAGAGGAAGAAAATCCATGAAGCAGCATCTGGAACCGCTTGTGCAAACGTTTGCATCAGCGATTCCAAACTCTGTTTGATCCCACATTTATGGTTGGGAAAGTGAGGTTATAAAAAATTTGGATAGGGAGGATGATATGGCATATGAGGACATGCAAAATGTA
The DNA here is from genome assembly GCA_034641835.2 of Pinus albicaulis. Lineage (NCBI taxonomy): Eukaryota > Viridiplantae > Streptophyta > Pinopsida > Pinales > Pinaceae > Pinus > Pinus albicaulis. Next base: position 422,259,727 of record CM076569.1, on the reverse strand, counting down.
GTGGCTGACCCAGGGCACACCCGAGGCCGCATTTCTCTGTTTCAACAGTCAATTAGAACTTACTGGTTGATCAAAAGCTTGCTAGCCAAGGCAGTCATGTCGATAGCAAAATCCAAGTTGGAATTAACTCTGGCAGATATCAACAGAAACATTCAGGAAATTAATCTTTTCCAGTTGCATCAGTATGCTAGGCTAGGAAGGATGGAGAAGGATATTAAGTCCATGTAGCAGGTTGAAGTTGAATTGCCACATTCGAGTGCTAAAGACCCTGCACCTGTGGAGTCAGAGGAAGATTAAGGATTTCATGTTAAAATGTTTCAGTCTCTTTTTAGTGGCTACTACTCCTTTTGTGTATGTTATTATTTCCAGTCTTAGATATTAAGTATCATCAGATATGGTATAGATTATTAAAACTTTTTATGTTTTGGTTGACATACTTTGCACATAGATGGCCAACAGACCTGGTTTCGTACGGACAGGTTGAGGTCTATTTTTGTATTTTTTTTTCTCAGATTAAATTAATAGAAAATGGGAAGGAACTAGCTAAGCTTACAAAAAAAAAACAATAAGAAATAATAGTTTAATAACATAAATAAAAAAACAAATGGAAACATGTAATTTATGGATATGATTTTTTTTTTAACTGAATTGAAAAGTAAAAGAGCATAACCATTTTTGAGATAAATCTCAACCTTGTATTCCTGATTATTACTAAAAATATTTTGTGGATATTACATGGAAGTTAAATCTCTATGATTTATTTAATGATTTTATTCCAAAATAGACATGCGTGTTAGAATTATGAGATTACATAACTATTAATTCATACTAAGAAAAACACTTTTACCTAAAAGGAGAGACACATTAAACCAAACCACACTTAACTAATTCCTAAATATTTTATTATTTAAATAAATATAATTTTTATATGTGGTTCACGAACACTGGAGATCGGTAGCTACTACATTCACATAAATTATCTTTGCAGATCCACCCAAAGTGATCACATCTCACTGGCTCATTACCAGAGCCTGACCTCAAGAGCATCAAGGAGAATTAACCCCATGACATTGATGGACATTGGATAAACCAATGTTCCCCGTGTGTTTCACGACATGGACTAGCCACCTCTTATGGATCCCTACCTATGGCGACGTGATATTTGAAAAACACATGCGGGTTTTGGTTTAACGATAATCAAGTGATATCATAGCGTAGGTCACGATTTTGATGGACACTTGGCTCACATGGGGGGATATTGTTGGAAATTGGATAAAACAACACTCCTATGTGTTTTGCAACATGGACTAACCATCTCTCGTGAATCCTTATCTCCGGTGATGCAATCGTTGACTAACATTTACGGGTTGTGGTTTAACGACAATTTTGATTCCCAACAGACCTCCCATTAGTAAGGTGCTTTAACAATGTGAACTCGATCAATTGAGGTAACCCTTGGTTGTTTTCTTTTTTTGGTGGTTCATTGTACAAAATATCGATATTATCTACATCCATGGAAAACCCACTTGTGTTTAGGTAAATGAGTTATCTTTCCTGTAGAAATTACTCCAAGAAAAAAACATGTCAATATCAATGAAACTAGAACTTAGGTGGGAAGAATAATACCAACACCTTCCTACTACCGAAGCTATACACCCACTTGACATATGAATTTTAAATAATATAAAATATTTAAATATTGTATATATTTATTTTTTACTTAACGATAAGAAAATTTATATTAAAAATAGACATTTTAATAATCCAAAACTATAATTTTAATAAATATTTGAAAACTAAATTTTGTTAAAATATTTAATTGCTTCACACAAACTTATCTATGTGTTAGAAAAAATTACGTTCTGAAAACGTAAATCTCAATTAAAAAACTTATCATAATATTTTGACATTACCAATCAACGAAGGTCCAAAGTATCAAAGAAACACTAAAGGCATAAACCACAAATACGTTAAAAGAAAACCTAGGCGTATACTTTTTGATCATTGTGATTTTTTTTAATTTGGTTAAATTCAACCTCCCACGGTTAGAAACACTAGGTACACGCCATTCAAAATTATCAAATATTCAACTTGATTATATTCATCTAAATACGGTTAGTATTACCTATCACATGCTAAGGAGTATAGTATATCAAATAAGAAATATTCTTCAAAAATAAACAAGACATTGACTTTAACTAAGTTCACATATATAATAAGTTGTCAGCTGCTCACATGACTGCATAACATTATGTATAAAGTTGTCAGTTGCTCACATTAAAACTCTAATGGTATGTCATGTAGAAAGAGAGTCAAACAATATATATGATAAATAATGAGGCTTGGAGTAAACATTTATTATAATTAGTTTATTTAACTTTAGAAGGTAATGAATTATTAAGTCTAATGCAGAGATATTTTAATTTTTTTAAATTGAGATGCATTTCTTTTGTTATATATTTTAATAATTATTACATTAATTTTTTAATTATTTTTTTATATTTTATATGAGAAATATATATGTTTAGGTTTAAAATAACAATTTCTTATTATTACATATTATGTGCTAAACATGTTAAATGGAGGAATAAAATTTTAGTGGAGAAAATAATAAGTTTTAGAAGGATATATTTATTAAAAACTCAACATGCAACATGGTGAGATTTAACTCAATTGGAGAGTAATGACTTTTTCCCCAAAAACCTTAATTACATCTAATTAACAATGTTTCCTTAAATTTAGATGTAATAATATATTAAATGTTATGTTACCTTTATTTTGTAAGGTTACCTCTTTGCTTAATGATTTAATCTAGACATGGCATCTTTACGTCAGCTGCATTTGAGTTGTCAGTGGAGTGGTTAAACCCTGTAATTGCTCACATGACTACATTGAAAATCTATTATTACACTTTATGCCTTAAATTAGATGTAATAATATTTCTAATGTTATATTATTGTTATTTTATAATGTTACCTCTTCACCCAATGATTTAATTAAGATTTAACATCTATATGTCAACTCTACTTGAATTATGAATGATTAAACACTTTAGTTGCTTATATGACTAAAAAATATAACTAATGTAGCAATATAAACTAAATTGTTGGTAAATTTAAATAGGCATCAATCCATAACAAACATCAAAACACTTATGTCATAATACATGTGAAGTTGTTAAATTAAAAAGAAATCACAAAACTAAGTAAGTTATAATTATATTTTAAATTATTATTATTATTATTATTTTCGATATGGTTCACAAACTCTGAAGATCAGTGACTACTACGTCCACAAAAATGGTCTCGTGTATACCCATGAAGGATTCAGTCCCGTCGGCTCATTTTGGAGCCTAACCTCGAGGTTGTCGAGGAGAATTGACCACGTGGCCTCTCGTAGCAAGGTGCTTATGCGATAGGTACTTGACCAATTGAGCTAACCCTCAGGTATATTATTATTATTACTAATTATAGAAAGAATTAATGTATGAGTCAAACCTATATGCATTTAAAAAAACATGGAACAATATTCTTATCCATGGAAATTTAACCCCACTTTGCCATGAAGAGTATTATTTGTAGATAGACTTTGTTACAATATCATGCGCCAATGCCATGGCTTATCAATACCTCATACCCAAAAAACCATAAATCATGTCATATGCCACTTGTTCATATGGAATTTATTTTTTAATTAATCAATTTAATTAAAATAACAAAAAGAGCATAACTACTTTGTTGATAAAACTCAAATTTTGATTTGTGTATACTACCAGAATATTGTAGAATATTCCATGGAGGTTAAATCTTCACCATCCACCTAATAATTATTGATAATTAAATTATAATTTTCGAAGCCCTACTCCAAAATAGACATGCCTATAGACAAAATAATAATTTTGAATACCTATGGTTACACTCTATATAAGAGAAAGAGAACCACACACACAAAAAAAAAAACTTTTTGACCATTATATAGTGAATCGAGATTTGAAAATTGAATCAGATGTTCAATAAGGTTTTCCCTCACTATGGTCCAAGTTTCAACCTTTAAAACCTCATACAAAAAAACCACGGGGGTTTGACTAAATAAACCTCTGACATAGCACATGGATTTGTGGCATACTAAACAATACCCTTAATTTGACTACATATTGGAAAATACCTCTAAAAATCACTATATTTAACCACCTACCAATATGAACCCAAAACACCTTCCCGATTTAAAAAACCCCTACTTTCATTAGATATTAGAGGTATCGACTTTTTCATTAACAATTTGTATACCCCTTTATATTTTTTCATTAATTTTGAGCTCCATTTTTTATATATAATATATAAAGGCCCTTTACCCCCTATTATATGCTCAATATATTATGTAATTATTTTCCTCAATATATATCCCCAACATGGTATAGTATTGCTCCCCCAGTGAAGCCCCCATGGAAATAAATTTATAGTGAAAATGTCAAGATGACCTTTTTTACCGCATAAATCGCATTTTAGATTCAACTTTTAAACTGCAAGAATGACCCCAAAACTCTTCCTCAACTTATTTTTCTCACCTCATGTCTCTTTAAATTAGAGGACCAATTCGAGACTTATAACTTAAAGGTGAAATTAAATAAAAAACAACATGCATTTAATAGGCAAGGCATGCATGCAAAAAATCAACCCATGAATTTGGAAATTTATTAATACGATATCTAACGAGAAGGAAAGAATTCCAAAATAAATTCAATTGCTTTACTCATATGTTAAGAAAAAAATTAACAAGTTCACCAGCAACATAATTCATATCCTCCATCTGATTATTTTTCATAGATAGGTCCCATTAAAAAAAACAAATCTTGTTGAGAATAAATAATTTCAACTATTGCACTTTCATACATATATTGCTACTATTCATCCAATCATAGGAAAGATTGTACTATCGTATTTCTCACAACCAACCATCCCAAAGGCCGGATTCTTGTTGCGTTGAGTGAAAACTAAACTTAGGCATTTAGCACACATTTTTCAGACCAAATGTAACATAGAAGTGAAGTCCACTCTCCTTCATAGACATGAAAAACTTAGTGTTCAAATTTTCCATCTTTGAACAGACTCATAAAAATTCACAAAAAGATCATGTAGGTCTACACATCATTAGGAACAACGTTACCGATGAAACGAAAACTATTACCTCAATATGAGAATTCTAGCCCAAAAACGAAAAGTGTATATGTCAGAACGATGGTTTTTTTTAGGGTAAATTTTCAACATTATTTTTTAAATGACAATAAAAACCAATATTTTTTTTTTTTTCAAAAAATATGAGAAAAACATCTTCAAAACAAAAAGTGTTGATGCTATAAAAAAAGAAAAAAGAAAAAACCAGTTTACAATTTTGACATTTTTTAGCAATGGCATTAAAGATAAAATGTCAGGACTTTGAAAAATATTAAAATTCTAAAAAAAATTGGACATGATGTTAAAGATAAAATATTATGTCTCAAATTATTATAATTCCAAAAATTTCCATCCATGTCATTAAACATAAAGTATCTTGACTCTTTAAAACGCTAAAATTGTAATGTTTTTCAACCATAACATTAAAGATAAAATATCATAATTCATAAAAACCTTAATATTTTGACAAAATTTCAACCATGAATAGATTGGAGGTTTCTGTGGTGTATATTTTTAGATATAAAATTCAGAATCTCCACATTCTTCATTTTTTGTCATATTTCAACCATGAAATTAAAAAACTTAAGTTTTTAACATATTTCAACCATGAAATTATGGACAAATTATATGACAAATAATTTTTAAAAATGAACACGTAAATGAAATATTCATTATTCAAAGAACAATTTTTATTTTAAAGGCTAAAAGTATAACTCTTTTCAAATATTAGCCTAAGACAACATATCCCATTGAAAGAAAAACCTAAAAATCAACCAAAAAAATAAAGTGTCCCCTTTTAATGAAGCAGTAAAATTTCAACATATTTATAACTATCTCATACCAAATGATATCGTTAAATCATATCATGGCAATATCACTGTATATTTTAAAAAATCAACATTAATTTCTAATGTGTTTTTTCTTTTAATCAAAATATCAACTTTGGTAGATTGAATATAACATAAAATATTTTTGTAGTTCATTGTTGCATTGTGGATATTCTAAATAGAGGAATTATTCATAATTAAAACATATAATCCAACGAACATAGAAATGACTCATAACTTATGTAAGATCATATGGAAGTCAAAATATTTATTTCAAGTTACCATGTGTTGGGACAGAATTGTAATCTACGGATAGATTACGCTTCCCTAGGTAGGTGCTAGTCTAGAACAACAGGTGAAAGACTATACTACCATTTCTCCTAACTCAGAACAGATACACAAAGAGGATTGGAGGCTTACTTGTTTCAGTCGCTTCCAAATGGCTCATTTCTGTTGCTTCCACTACAACTTCAAATTCAAGCGGTTTGTTGGCTGAATGCTTCCTGCAAGAAAGAACACTGAAACATCAGAAGATGCAATAATATAGATATCTATTCAAGGTAGTTAGCTAAATCAGTTAAGCATAAACTACATTCATCAACCAAGATATTACAATATGGAAAATCAAAGTTAACATAGATGCATGTAGGGAAAAAAAAGAAGTACTCTTTATTGATGATAGAAGGAGAGGTTACAACCTAGTGACTGATTTGAAGTGACCTTCCAGCAGAGTTCCCAAGTCTCATCACAGCATAAATCTCTCTAGCACCAGCTCCACAAATCAAACTCTCAATTGAAAATTCTCCAGCATTTCTCTACTCAAATTATTCCTCTTCAAACACTTAGATCTGTGTTCAATTTATAGATGAATTGTAGGTTGTTTTCCAATCAATATCTTTCCAAAAATAGGCAAGACATGTTTCCAGTCATGTAGATGTAAAATGGACACTTGGATCCGAATCTTGACACATGTGAACTCTTCTAGAAGGCATTGGCCAAGTGGAGATTCTGGAACAATGAGAATTTCGCTCCCAATGTGACCAGTGCACCTTTGAATGTCAAGAAGTGCTCTACAGAGTAGCCTTGCATGGGGCTACCTGCATATGAAATGCACTTAGGCCCCTTAGATCCTGTGTTGGTGAGCTCTCATATGTTAAATAATCAGCTTCAAACCATGGAAACCTTTGCTTGATGAAAGTCACTGTTTGATTTGTCCTGTTTTCCGTCTTAGGGAATATAGCAACTGAGATGATAGGGAATGATAGACCCTTGATGATTGGTCCCAGAGATGATGCCCAATTAACCAGGTCATTGGGAATGGTGCCCAAATTTACCTATAACAATTTCTCCCTAAAGCATGAGATCCAAATAATAAGAACATTTGATTGAGATGCTTTACACTGTGATGAGTCTAGAAACAAAGCATAATGGTCACTTGCATCAATATTACAATACATTACATCATGATATATCCGGCATTGATCATAATTGCTGAGGGTAGGCATTCCCATAGTCAGCACATAAAACAATCTAATAACATGTACATAATTCAGAAAGTCGTCTACATTGTAATGTTGCCCAGATGCAGACACGCCTACAGATATAGGCCCATGTTTGGATGAAAATCTGTATGTAAGGTCACCGTACATATGATGTGTACAAAAATCCTGAAATCGCAGCCTGGATGGTTGAAACTAGATCCAGGGTCTTCTTATCTCATTCACTCGATCATTCGGGTACAAGTCTAGCCATGCGAATATATGATTTGTCATCGAACATGGAAATAAATCGTTTGATTACCAACCAATGATGTGAGATGTTAACAAATGTGAGAGAACCACCATTAATGTCAATGGCCCTCAAGGTACTGCAGTACATTTCGTAAGGCGTGAATAGATGATTTGATGTCGAATGCCAAACAAAATCTTTCGGTCAAAATTCTGGAAGCGAGGATCTTGTCCATGCTGTAACAAGCCTCATGGTACTGGAATCTGATGTTTCTAAGTGAACTTCCTGGATATTGATTTTTCGTTGACAGGAAGTCACCTTATTGCAAAACTGGAGTTACTGATTTTGGAGACAAGGGTATGACTTGACATAGAAATTTTCAGGGATGATGGTCATGAAAATTAAGGTTTATGAGTATTGCAGATGGATAAGTTCTTAATCACTGGATGACTTCTGTTGAACATATCGGCGACACTGTGATGAGTTGGCAGCATTGACCCAAAACTGAAGTGAAGGTATGATGAACCATAGGTGTGAATGAACCGTCAAGATGATTACCCAACCCAAACAGTCACGGACATGGAGTGAAAGAAGTGTCATGTTCAAGAGCGACATGTTACCAAAAAGAAACTTTACTTGCTTTTCCCAAATTTTCCCTGGTCATTTGTCGACCAGTACCTCTTTATTTTTTAACAAGCTTGAGGAGGATAATATTTGCTTGATCTATAATTCAACCCTTTGGGCGAATAAAGTATCGCTATTTAATAATTTAACGAGTCTAGCGATGAATGAAACTCGATTCTTTCCATGATCGACAAGTCCATTGCTATTTTATGTTTTAACGAGCTTAACAACGGTGATAACCCGGTCCTTTTTCATATTTAGAGAGTTTGAAAAAGAGGACAAAAGAGAACTCCAAAAAAAATTACTTTTTTTAAGTAGATTTAGTCTCTCGGTCCAGAAAAAGGATAAAGTGTAAAATAATATCGCAGAGAGAACCTCTTTGGTCATGTTTAGCAAGGTATTCATGCCATTCAATAATCCATCTCGATCGGACTTGGGTTAAACTTATCTTGGTAGATATCAATTCATTTGCCTGTGACTCGAAATGACAAGTGCTGGGAAATCTTTTCACATTATCGGAGCTTGAAAAGAGTTGAAAGAAGACTCCAGTGGTTCCTTTTTCGCTGTTATCGAAGCTCGAAAAAGAGATAAAAGTGCACTTTAAATCCTTTTTCGTTTTTATCAAAGCTCGAAAAATAAGGAGAAAAAGCATGCTTTGTGGCCAAGTCTTTCTTTGAAATAAATCTGCACGACTAACCTGTTCGTCAGTTGTATTTCCTGTTTAGAACAAAATCAAATGGATTAAAAATACCTGTTTCATGATAAAAACATAATAAAAATATAGTCATAGCAATAAATTTAACTTGAAATCAATTAAATGACTATATAAAGTAGTTTCACTATTCATTTTTACCATTCCATAGTTACCATTTGCATTTTGGAGCTCTAAACCTGATTTTTCCCCCGAACTTTATTCGTTGATTGCGGTCGTTTTTGTGGATGGATTTCCTTGCCGTTTGATCCAGGTTAGTAGCATGAACCTCCTCTTCCTTTTAGTATTCATTTCATTCCCATTCCTTGCAAATTTTTAGGGTTTTAAGGCCCCTAGGTTAAATTCTTCCCAAATTGAGGGCAACGCACCCTTGAACATCGAAACCTGTGTTGCATAGGAGGTATACTGAAGGATACCTACATGTGTAACACACTGTCTTAACCTAGGGAGTGCATAGGGCGCAGTTCAAATTTTTTATTTTCATGATGTGTCCAAAATTTGCCTAGTTTTTTGCAATGAATGGTATCTAATGGATCTTGTGGTTGATTTTCAGGTTTCCATCGGATTATAATGACGATTACATGGAGAGAAAGAGAACATGAAGAACGAGATATGATTTCCTTGAATGATCCGGGTACTATAAGAGCTTTAGGAGATTGTGGGTTACTTAAATACTTCAAATTGTCAGGAATGAGGCAACAAATAGAACTTCTAGAGTTCCTTGTTTGAGCATGGGATCCAATGATAAAGGGATTTCACATAAAAAATCAAGTGTTGTCCATAACAGTTGAGGATGTGTATTTTCTCACAGGTTTGCCGAGGAGAGGTTTGCCCATTTCTCTCACAGGGTCTATCGTTGGAGGAGAGACAGTGAGGGATTATGTTATGCATTATTGCTATCCAGGGTCAGAACCTAGCAAAGATGGGAAAATAAACATTTGTGATGTCAGGAATTTGCCTTTGAGAACAATCCTATTCATGATTGCTAAACTAGCTGGCTCTGTTACACTCCATGTAGTGAACAAATCGTATATGCAGTATGCGCTGGAATGCTTAGAGCCAACAGTCTTCAACTGGTTTGAAGATGTTCTATCTCAGATAAAGGAACAATTGAATAAAGAAAAGGGAGGAAGGAAGAAAAATTTCAGCTATGGTTCAATCCTTATCTCCTTCGCTTTGGAACGGATTCCATTGATGCAGCCACAACATGTAACATTGGATATATCTAGTCCTAGAGATCCTCAAATGCAGAGATGGGTAGAACTCATGGGTTGGCATGCAGGCCAATCGACCGTTGTGTTCTCGACTGAATTCTTCACCTGGTTCCGACGATAGATTATCGCCATCGATGAGTATGCATACGCAAACGTTGACTTCCGAGGAGATCCAGATCTAGTTTTACCAGAAGGCGCTTTGTGGGGTGCAATAGGTAAGAATGATTTGACCATGTTTTTTGATTTTTATAAGGTTTATACAAATGTTTTTTTGTTTTTATTTCTTTCCAAGACTAAACTAAATGTTTAATGTAATGCAGATATTGGTCACGTTCAACCAGTACAGGAACCAGAGCGCGAAGCGGATGCGCCAATAGAGAGGGCTGTCGGGAGAGAAGTCCTTCAAGACCTTGATATGGCTAAGACTTTGTTTGAGCTTCAACAGCACATAGAGGGATTGACCTTGGAGATTCCGGATTGCCGGATCGAAGAGCTTCCCATGCGTCTGCAGCGACACACAATTAGGGTTCCTAACCGTTGGATGTGGTTGCTCCGTAGGATTGCTAGATCTATAGCATGTTACCACGAGCACCACTAGTTTACTTGTGATATTTGCATACATTTTGAGTTCAGATGACCAACGTGTCTTGGGCACAAATTTTGTAAAAAACCTATAACTATCTATCTATATGTTTTCAGAGTTGTTCCTATGTTTAATGCGTAATCCTATTCAATGATGTGAATGTTTTATTTACCTATGTCACAAATGTCTGTCTAAAACTTGATTGGCTAATGAATCAGTTAAAGTGTTCAGATTTTTGGAAATGTGTTGATATTGGATGAAATCAAATATTCTTTCCAAAAGTCGAACTCTTAGGAAAAATCTAAGAAGTGTTGGATTTCTAACAGTATAAACACTAGTAAGTTGTAATACCATGAGTTGTGAGTCTAAGCTTATGATTATGTAGTTAATACCAAATGAAATGACATTAGAGAGAAGTTTGATCAATGCGTTATACTCAGTGACATTTTTCGTCGATCTACCAATACAAATCCCTTGAAAACTCACTAACTCTTCGTTCGGAGCGAAAATGGCCCACGTTGCAGAGGATAGATTCTACGCACTATGACTAGCACCATCAGCATATCCAAAAAATGGTTCCGAAGATTCAGACATCTGCCATGAAATGTAAAGTGGATTGCTAACGTCAAGAAAACTATAAAAAACAAATTAATATAGTGAATGCAAATCAACAGCATATAAAAAATATAATAAAAAAAATTACTACGCTCATGATTAAGCATAGTAACATTTCAAATACAACCCATTTCTAGGTTGTGCCAATGGAATTCCATCATAATCAACTAACTGGTAGGCACCCTTAGTAAGAACTCTTTTGATAATATAGGGGCTATGCCATAATGGCTCGAATTTCCCTATACCTATTACATTAGCTTCTTGGTCGTAAAGACAGAGCAAGTCGTCCTCTCAGAAGATGCGAGGCTAGAAATTTTTGTCATATTGCACCTTTATACGTCTCTTATGCGCTTCGTTGGCCATTTGGGCTTCACGATGCATTTCATCTAGATGTATGAGGTTAAGGAGACACGCTTCTTCTTCTGAGGTGTCAAGTAACAAGTCTATCGCGAGTTTTAACGATGATATTTCGCATTAGATTGGTAAGATAGCTTCCAGACCATACACCAATTGAGAAGGAGTAAATCCAGTTGCATTTCTCACCGAGGTTCGATACGCCCACAAGGCAGAGTACAAGAACAAGTGCCAGTTCCTTTTACGGACTCCTATCACTCGTTGAAGCATTCGTTTAAGAATTTTGTTAATAGCCTCAACTTGTCCATTTGATTGTGGATAATAAGGAGTAGGATTATCATGCGACAATCCTAACTTGGCTGTCAATTCAAACATCATATGGTTGTGAAACTTCTTCCCATGATCTGTAAATATAGCGATGAATGAAACTCGATTCTTGCCATGATCGACAAGTTCGATCTCAGAGATCGACGGTAGAGAACTCTCAATGGATTTTTTTGAAGGAGACGTGAAGGGCAAGCGAATGGAGGATGAAATATAATGTGAGTTGTTTGATTTAAAAGATCAACGACCAGGATTAAAAGGTGAAAACGTAATGCAGAGGGTAGGTGGTTTGGTGGAAAGCCGACAGTAGTTTTCACATTGCGTTTGGGTGGTAATGTGGTTTTGGCTTTTGGAACGAGATATAGGTCTGCGTTCGACATGTGGATTTCTAAAACCACCTATATCGCGGATAAAGTTTACGCAGCGTGAGGAAGGGCTCAAAATTTATGCGAAATTGATTCTCGGGCGCATTTAGGTTGGAGGATCGCGGATCAACGATGCGAGTTTGAGCGTGATGGATGAAGAGATCAGGGGAGTAAAGTGTCACGAGTCGAGGGGTGACGTTAGAAAAATTGGCGCGCAGTGGAGGGGTAAAATAGGCCATCTGATCGTTAAATTTCTTCGATAAATGGTTATGATTGAAAAAATGGTGGATATGAAGAAATGCATGGAAAGGGGAATGGGCGGAAGAATAGGGCTTGATGGCCTTAGATATTCGAAGATCGACGGTCAAGATTCACTTTAAAACCTTGTGTCAGGAAACAAAAATATACAGGAACGGTAAGGTTTCAAAGGAAAATGATGGAGAAACAGAGAGGAGAAAGGGCCCACCTTATATAAGGGCGCGAAGAGAAGAATCAACAGGGAGCCATCGGATCTAGAGGATCGATGACAGAGATACGTCGATGAGGGGACGTGCAACGGAGAGAAGGACGTGGGATTAAAAAGTGGAAGAATTGTGGGTCGTTGGAAACTAAGAATGATCAACGACGGGAGATTTCAATGCTGTGCAGATCACACGCGGCGGAGGTGAAAGGGAGTAAGGTAACAATGAAATGTGTCAATGTGATTTGAGGCGTAGAGCAGTTAGATCTAGGAGAGATCAACGGTGGAGATGTTAATCGCCGAGTTAATGTTGGAGGGCTTACGGAATGGATGAGACCGATGCGATTGAGTGCGGCGCGTGGATCTGGTGGAACTGACTTGGTCAAGAGTTAATCGCATCGGAGAAAAGTGAAAGGGCTAAAACTTCGGTGGCTTTTGATTTTTGCGATGCGCGATTACTGTCGACGTGGATCGGCCCGGATATTGAGAGTGGAGATGTCTTAATCGCGGGCGAGGTGGTAAAAGGACTTAAGATGGAGCACTTTTAAATCGAGCCGATTGGTTGCTTGTGGATTCAACGGTCGAGATTTAATCTCGGGATCGCAACTGTGGGAGGGTCAAAGGAACTAGATAAGAGATTTGTGATTACCGATTTTGCGATGGAGCGAGAGTCGTCGATTCAAAAAGTAGATCGACAGTGGGGATATTTAATCATGAAGGAAAGAAGGCGTATCGGCGCGTTTGGAGAATGGAGTGATATTGGATCGGTTGGATACGGGGCGAAAGTACGATCAGTATCAACTGACGGAGAAACGATCGCAAGATCGCATCGGAGAAAAGGAAAAGAACCAAGAGAAAGGGTCAAAATGAACGTTTGTGATGCGATTTTAAACTTGAGGATGTGATTTAGTGCGAGTGCTGATGAGCTGATGGCCGTTGATCCTCGCAGAGATCGATCGACCCATATTTATTTAAACCTTTTTTGTCGTGAAAGCAGAAGAAATAGAAAGGAAAGTCAGGTGTTTATGAAATAACAAAGGAAAGTAAGGTTCGGAAAGAGTTTTAAGCCCTTTAGCGCTCCTAGTTCACGGAGCCAAGGTCTTATGAGGTGGAGAGTTACGGGAGCTAGAAAGCCTCATGGGCTAATAACCTTTATAATGGAAAAATATTGTTTTAGGCTTAAAAAGCAGCAGTTTTTGAGGGAAATTGAGGGTTCCGATAGAGTGGAATAGGAATTTTCTAAATACCAAATGAAAGGGGAACAAATGGTTCAAAAATGGTGTGTGTGGGAATGATTTTAGAGTTAGATAGAGGGTTTTGAGGGTTTTATGGAAGGAAAAAATGGGTGAAAGGGAGAGTAAATGTATGATGGGAAATGGAGGAGTTTAAGCGGTCTTTTCTCTTTGGTTAAAAGCGTGTTCTTTAGGATGTGAGGGAGACATATGATGAAGATTAACTAAAACATTAGTTATCTTCATAAGACTTTAAGAACTAACCATTTGTCCATAAAATTGTTTCTTAAAGGGTAGAAAAATTTTTAGCCACCATTTGATATGACAAAGTTTTATAGGTGGCTAACAGTGGCTCCAACTTGGGATGGAAAATCCTTGGAGGTGTCAAGAACCTTGAGTCAGTATTCTCTAGAAGTTGACCAATGCCTCATCCATCGAGCTGCAACTTTTTCTCCTTTATCGTTAATCTTCTATTAATGTCGACAATGTTAGCAAGTCATTAAAACCAATGGAATTCTATCAAAAACAAGCTTTTCTACGTACCCAATCCTAATGATACTCACATTTTTTTTCTTTTCGTGAGTGCATTTGGATTGGAACACTCTTTTTAAAAAACTACTTTTCATTTATTCTTTTGAAAACATAGAATATTCTCTCTCTACCCTTATTTCTCCATGAACTCGAATTAAACAATTGAGCTCATAAGCTTCTCTACCTACCTAAAATCTTGTCGAGTTAGACGCATCCGACATATGATTTATTCTCTAAGATTATAAGACATAAATTTAAAAAAGAAAAAAGCCGGATAGAATAGTCTAACTTGTTGCTCGATCTATAGCGTAAAAGCAAAAGTCTGCCACGTAGACTCAAAATTTGGAGAAATTCTAAAAGCAAAATCTTGAAGGCTTAAGATCCGAAAAGTTTAAGAACATCCTTCACTTTTCTCTCCTGACTCTATTTTTTAAGCTTGTTTGAGTTGTTCTCTGGACAGTTCAAGTTTTGGGCTTATTAGAACTAGGGCTTTGCTTCCATCCTTGGCTCAAGATTTTTAAACAGATTAGAGCGATGCATATTTTTGAAAACACATAGGTTCGACATTTTGAGCTTGTTTTAACCTTTTTTTCTTCTATCCTAGTATACCTAACTAGTAAGCCAAGATTAAGTTGTTTTTGGAAAAAAATCTATTTCACTAACCTATCAACAGTAAATTGAAAACTAATTAGTCATGATTAGAGTCTATATGACTAACTAGAAGTGTGTTTTTTAGGAGTGGCATTTTGAGCTTTGCATACTTTCGGACTTTGTTTCTCCTTTTGGTATAGGGGTTGTACCTTTCTTGACTTTTCACTTTCCTCTTTCTGTTTCTTTAGGTTTGTTTTTGTATTTTTATTTTTTCTTTTTAAGACAAAAATTAAAAAACTAACTAAAATGCTCAAAGGTTGCAGCTTTATTGACATTCCTATCTAACCTATTCTATACTTTAGGAATATTTACATAAAATATGATACAAAAGTGCCAATCGTAGCTAGTTGAGTAGTGATGTTGAAGAAGAAACTCTAGTCGCTTGTCATGGGTATCCATAGTACATTTTGAGATATTAATCTTAAAAACCAAGGCTATCGTAGTAGGTGACAACTTTTCATGCATTGTAGCTCTTGCAAAGGATCCATGCTTGATATCTGAGCTGAGCTAGGGCCTCCACACACTCTTCCAAAGGACTTCAACAAAGAAAAAGATGAAGATTCTCTCTTTTTGGCCCTCCATGGTTCTGGTAGATTGTCTTACCTCCAAGATATCGAGTCATTGAGGACTATATCTTCATGTATGTTGCTTGGAAGCATCATCATCCTTAACCCACAAAATAGCAAGCAAAGTGAAATTTCTTCTTTACTCTAAATCTATGCTTTCTTATGATATAAATTCAGGTTCTTTTCGAATGACGATTGATATCATGAAGGGAGAAGTTCTTTTTAAAAGATGGTATATCCTCGGTAGGAAGAGTCTTCTATTTGTGTTTTCTCTCATAAGTTTTGCACGTATCTTTTATTGTTTGGGACATGCCTGGTTTTAATTTTTCTTGAATTGTTACTATATTGTTTGCTCTCCCAAGGTCTTAGACATGTACTCTAGCAACACAGGGCTAATCCACTAGCGAAAAGTTGTTTTCGTCTTTAGGAACAAGGATAAGTTTGGGAATTCTTTACAAGATGTAAAAAATCCATGGCATCATCCTTATAGGCTCTAAGTCTACGGATGTTTAACCATGCATTCTTCTTTCACTTGCCTAATTACCACTATGCATTTCCATGAACTATTATCTTATACGGGCTCCCAAGTTCTTCTAATAAGTTTTAGCCCTAAGAGGAGTGCCTCATACTCTATGCTATCGGTGTACAATGTTAGTAAAACTCAATTTATATGAATGGGCTTCGTAATGATTGTTTCTCGTATTGTAAAGCCATATTCCCACTGCACCACTAGTTTTAGTACATGACCTATCAAAATCAGTCACTCAAAGAGGATCTAGTTTCAGTATATCATTTATTTCCTTACTATACCTCTTTGTGTTGAGTGCCATTGGATTGTTCTATGGAATAGGCTACTATTTTTCATGATTGTATTGTTTAAATGAAGGTTTGGAGGTGCTCTTACTTAGTATTTGATCAATTTATTCTTAAAGGAGAAGTTCCTCTTTGAGCATAAAAAAACGAATATAGCTTCGCCTCTTTCTCTTGATCAACAAAGAGAACTTTCTAAATGCACATTGCCACAAAGTCATCTATGTGAATGAGCAAGAGTATGTTGTTTTGCTGAAAAAGTCTTAGGCTGGATATTTATTAATAGTCCGGGTCTATTTCTGTCAAATGGGAAGATGTTTCCATGTCCCTTTTTAATATGAGTACGATGAGTCTCTCTGTCTCTTTGCAGAAGAGCGATTTTGAGGCAGGATGTCTTCTTGAGCCTCGCCTATAAGGGATGATGAATCATTGTTTGGGTTTTCAAGAATATCTTGAGGAATGTCATTTCATTTCTTGGATGTTTTCTTCCCCTAGCTTGATCCATCATCTATGTCCTTGTAATTTTTCAATAAGATATTAAACTCATGAATGGCTACTAAAAAGATATCTCAGGGATGTATTTGTTCCAAATCTTCATCATTGTCTATAATGTGTTGGGTGATGTTTTGTGATGGATCACATAATGTATTCTCTACATGATAATGATGTAGTGTTTCCTTTCGTAGTTCTCATAAAACATATGTTCGAGGTCCTTTAAAGAGCAAATAAACTACACGAGATCTCAACCATTCACATACCAATCCTCAGATTTTTCCTTCTAATGCTAACATGAACATTCTCATTAGGAAATATTCATGCTATCATTCAACATTTCAACCTACATACATGTATATGAAATTTGATGAGATGTAATAGAGGGTCATCAAACTTTTCACCTATGAAAAACAAATGGAGTTGTCATCCCAATTCACCCTCGGGGCATCTTGTCGTGGAAACCCGGGGATATGATCTCTACTCATTGGGGCATATCTTCATTGTATCACTCTTTGGAATCATGTTTGTAAAATCGAGAAAGAGGTCACCGAGTCTACTCTATTTCAAGGTCTGTCTCCAGTGGATTCATTTGGTCTTTGGGATTTATAGAGTGGGGAGTCGCCGGGTGGAAAAATGTTTTAGCTCTTATGGAGGTAAAATGTTTTATAGTTCCACGCATGTTTATTATGAATACCAATCTAAAAGAGATTATGGGTTTTCTACGAGTTTTTTCAGTCCTATGGGTTCTAAGAGTGTCCCTATAATCTATTTCAACACTTAGCTAGGGTGATGAGACAAAGACAAATGCTCATTATGGCTTGAATTAGTCGATTTACTTCAAGGTTTGATAAGGTCTTTGAGAATCCTAAGGGTTACTTAGTTTTTCATTGATTCAAACAAGTCCTATCATGATTACCAACATGCTTGGTAGTGCTTGAAGAAAGATACTTATACCGCACCATACCACTGAGTGTTTTGTTTCAAGGATTTACCTAAGTCCCCAGATCGGGTCACCATAATGTTAGGTCTACGCAGACTTTTCAATATTGGAGAAATACGAGCCTGCAAAGCCTACATATGAACCACTTTGGGATCTAGGATCTAGTCCTCTCGAATCCGCAGAGGGAACTCTCTTATAAGTGCAAGATGTTATTTATCTTTAAAGGTGCTTCTTTGGTGTGATGTTAGTGCTGCTATGAGGAACGTAGGTTTTGTTTGTAGTTGGGGCAAAAATATAAATGAAGGTGAAGGAAGCCTAAATGAAGGGTGAAGGTGTATGAAAGTGAAGGAATGATTCAAACTAATAAGATAGGCAAGGAGCAGCCTTCAATCCATTGGTCTATGGAGAATCATAGAGGATTTAATTGAAAGCAACAAGGTTCAAGAGTGGTCCATGGGGTGATCATCTATGTCAAAGGATCTCTTTAAATGTTTGATTTTATGGAATGGAATGAAACAATAGGAAGGGGATCAAAGAAAATGAAGAAAAAAGAGCAACTCGAGATCGAAGTAAGTACTTAGAAACTATCTCATGCTTTTGGCACTACACTAAGTAAAGACATAAAAAGTAATATAAGATTAGGTAGAGATGCTGAAACTGAGCTCTGATTTTGATGCACTTTTCAATAGAAAACATTTAAAAACACATGTATTAGCTTAAGATCAAGTAAGGGAATTTGAACCTATCTCGCTTTCAAACATATTCAAAGGGGAAACATCCAAGATAAACATGAAAAGTAGTCTAAGATCAAGTAAGGACTTTGAACCTATCCTTAACTTTCAACATACTAAAGGGAAAATTTCAAACAACCGTTGGAGACATTTGAGTAGGAGACAAAGAGGCAAAGGCCATAAAACTTTCCTAGTTTGGCTCATACTTAGCATGAAATGAAAATAACATTCAAGAACAATGTTTAAAGTTTAAGACTGATGAAGACGTGGGGAATTTCACTCAACATTCCTTATCACGCTTGGACCGTATTAAATCATTCTGTAAATACACAATTGCGAGGAAAACATAAATATAAAAGCTATCGGTGAGAGTAAGGGGTACTTGTAAGGGTAAATCCTAGCTCTATATTTTCTATTCTTTATCGGAGAAAGTGGAAAGAATGGAAACAAAAAAGAAAAATAACAATTTACAAAAAAGAAACACATCACCGATTAACATAGACTAGGGATCCCATAAACTCAGCTTGTATTTGATGTTCAAACTAGTTACAATCATCAAGTCGGTGGGTCTCTATAGATTCAAACTTCTCATCTCAACTTATGTATCTTCAATTACAAACGGGGCTGTCGACGAAAGCTTGCAGTAAAAACTAATTACATGCGAGATATCTAGAGACCAACCTTTTTCTCATCTTCTGCTGAATCTATTTATAGAAGAAATGAGGGGAGATGGGATGAGAGAAAATATCTCTAGGCTCAATTAATCACAAGTTAATTCTTCTCGACCCTCTGAGGGGCTCAATGGAGAAGTTTTCTAATATTTCCTCTATATTAATTGATTTTTTCTCATTAGTATTAATCCCTGGTAGGGCAGATTTTGTTGACTTTAAACTCTTTAGGTTAGGTGGCAAGTAACTCGGGTTCGTCTTTAACAAAATATCTAATCCTAAGCAATAACTCGCCTTCATCCGATTTATTGAAAGTTGCTGAGGGTGGCTACCATTATGATTAGTACGTGAGAGGATTCAATATGCCTTTTATGTGGTGGTGGAGGCCTTTTCGTAGACTCGATATATCTCTTTGTTGTAATCTAAAACAGCTTTTAATCTATCTTTACTCTATGTTTTAGGCCTAATTAGGCCTTGATATTTATTTCGGTCTTTATCCTTTAACAACTCGTGGATTAGGCCTTTGATTCTCGAATTGGTGCCTTAATCCTTTAAACTCTGTTCTAAAATAATTAATCTTCATTTATGCTACGATCCATATCCTTTGACAACGATAATCTCTTTTGTCTATTTTATATTCTTTGTGTTTTGGTTGTCTTGCGGGCGTGCGAGAGGTTTTGTGACTTTACCCAACACTCATGAAACATACGGAGTGGAATCGTCATTTGAATCCACTGCGGATTCACTTTATTCATGAATAAACGACATTTTTCGGGGATCATCATCCCTAGCTTTTTGTTTCATTTTAGAAACTTTTATGAAAAAAACCTTCCAATAATCTCAGAAAAACACATAAAGTTAAGTAAAATCCTACGCAGGATAGGTATTAAACTCGCTTTTGGAGGTTTGAGTGCGGGGAGAGAGATACAGAGCAGTTGGATTAGCATCAATCAACTGGTGGGAGATTGCTCGATCGAGTCTTTTGGGAGAGAGTTGGGTGAAAAGGGAATGGGGGCAAGATTAAAAATAGGACCGAGTGAGTCTTGAGAGATCGACGACAAGTGAGAACTCTCAATGGATTGTTTGGAAGGAGAGGCAAAGGGGCACAAGCGAAGTCGGAGGGATGAAATATAATCGCGAGCATGTCCAATCTCCTTAAAAGATCAATGGCCAGGATTAAAAAGTTGAAAAATGTAAATGTAGAGGGGTAGGTGGTTTTTGGTGGAAAAACGACGCGTTTACGCATTACGTTTGGGTAGTAATGTGGTTTTGGCTATTTGAGACGCGATGATAGGTCGCATGTTCGACACGTAGATTTCTAAAACCACCCCTATATCGCATTAAAGTTACTGCACTATGGGAAGGGCTCAAAATTTATGCGAAATTGATTCTAGACCATTGGATTGGAGGGATCGAGATCCAACGTGCAAGGTGCGGGCTTGACGCGATGGATGAAGAGACTAGGAGTAAAAGTGCATGTGGGAGTTCCCGTGTGACGTCGAAAAAATTGTGCGGCGTAGTGGAGGGGAAAAATGAGCCATCTGATCGTTAAATTTTCTTGATAGAATGGTTATGATTGAAAAAATCGACGGATAGTGAAGAAATGCATGGAAAGAAGGGAATGGGCGGAAGAGATGAGGCTTGATTGCCTTAGATCTTTGAAGATGCGATGGCTTCGAGGAGTCAGCTTTAAAACCTTGTGTAGGGAAAAAAAATATACAAAGGGAATGGTATGTTTCAAAGGAAAATCAGCGGAGAAACAGGAGAAGAAAGGGCCCACCTTTTATATATGGGTTTGCGGGAAGAGAAGAATCACGGGAGCCGCTGAGATGCGGAGGATCGACGGCCGAGATGCCTGTCGATGGAGGACACGAGAGAAGGATGCCCAGGTTAAAAATCGGAAGCATTGTGGGGCCGTGGATCTAAGAATGATCAATCGAGCGGAGATTTCGATCGTGGATCGCGATCGGGCGGATGGAAAGGGTAAAGTAACGATAAAAATGTGCTGATGCGCTTGAGCGTAGGACCGTTAGATCTAGGGAGAGATCAAGCGTGGAGATTTAGTCCCGGCGGGTTAATGTCGAAGTGGGATTGCGAATGGATGAGCTCGATGTGATTGAGCATGGGACATGTCGGATACGCGTGGAATGAATGGTCGAAGATTTAATGCAGTCGGAGAAAAAGGAAAGGGGATAAAGCTGTGGGGCTTTTGATTTTGCGATGTGCGATTAAGCACTGACCATTGGATCGGTTTCAGAGATTGACAGTGGAGATTTAATCGGCAGGCGTGGTGGTAAAGGGCTTATGACAGAGCGCGATTAAATCTGAGCCGTTGGTTCTTGTCGATTCAATGGTCGAGATTTAATCGCAGGATCACAATCGGCAGAGGTCAAAGGAACTGGATAAGAGATTTGTGATTTGTGATTTTGTGATGGAGTGAGAGTCGTCGATCTAAAAACTAGATCGACAGTGTAGATTTAATCATGAAGGCAAAAGGTGGATTGGTGGGTTTGGAGAATGGAGTGATTTGGACCGTTGGATCTGGGTGGAGTAGATCAGATCAATGGCGGAGAAATGATCGCAGGATCACATCAGAGAAAAGGAAAAGAACCAAGAAAAGGGTCAAATGAACATTTGTGATGCGATTTTAAACTTGGGATGCGATTTAGTTTTGCAATCACGATGAGCCGATCATCGATGATCTACGCAGATTGACGACTAGATTTATTTAAAACCTTTTCGTCTGAACCACAAAAATGAAATGAAAGAAAAGTTGGGTTTTATGAAATAACAAAGGAAAGTAAGGTTAGGGAAAGAGTTTTTAAGTCCTTTAGCGCCCCGGTTGTCACGGGCTTAAGGTATTATGAGGCTGAAGGGTTACGGGAGTTAAGCCCTCGAGGCTAAAAAACCTTTATAATGGAAAAAAGATTGTTTTTAGGCTTGAAAAATAGTGTTTGAGAGGAAATTAAGGGTTCTCGATGACATGGAATAGGAATTTCTAAACCAAATGGAAGGGGAACAAATGGTTTAAAAGGGTGTTTGGAATGAGTTAGAGGTTAGATAGAGGGTTTTTGAGGGGTTTTGTATGGAAAGGAAAAAAATGGGTGAAAAGAGAGAGTAAAAGATGATGTGGAAATGGAGGGAGTTTAAGCAGTCTTTCTTTTCTTTTGGTTGCAACACAGTTCTTCAGATTATGAGGGAAACAACAAGTGAATACCTAAGTAAAAAGATTAGTTACTCTTCATAAGACTTTAAGAACTAACAATTTGCCCATTAAATGTGTTTCTTAAAGGCTAGAAAAATTTATTTAGCCACCATTTGATATGATAAATTTTTTTATAGGTGGCTAACACATTCTGACCATGGCTCCACATGCAAATGAGTGAATTTGCTGCAGGAAAAATGCCTTATTAAAAGAGAAACCCTATTTTTTCTTTCGCTTTGTTGCGGCCAAACTGCAGTAGCTCGATACCAAACCGTACTATACCACTAGAAAGCTCTCACTCGAGCCCTCAAATGGGTGATTTGTTATTTCTAGTGATTTGATACTTTACCAGCGACTACGTTTTGTCCAACAAGTTTCACTTCACCCCTCCTGTAAAATCAAATTTATTCACTTGCAACACTCGTGCGGGAGGGCACCACTTTGCCTCCCATACTTGTCCCAGTGCCTTCGTGTCGACTTTCATCTTGAGTTCCCATCTTGTAACTCTCATGTTTTTATGGTCCCCATTGGACCTTTCTCTGTGTGTGTAGTCGCCAGTGAGGTCACCCTTGTTTAGAGCATCAGATTTGAGCTCATCATTGCATTCATGGAGTATATCATGAGTCCCTGTCTGCATCCCACCATAGTCCTCCATCCTTCATTGCTCGGTTCGGTCTCTCGTCATGTACACACATTATGGCCTTTGGTCCCACGCATCCGTCTCTATCCCTCATGATGTTGATGTCGTCCACCTCGCTAGGTCATCCCATGCCCCTTGTATGCTCTAACAAGGGAAGTCGTTCATTCGCTACTCAGTACCCCCATTTCATCATCATCATTGGTGTCGTGTTTGTCAATCTCACTCTACTATTTTGTCTCATGCCTTAGTTGAGGATCACTTATTGCCTCACCCTATGGCGGGACCTCATTCTTTCGACATCGCTCATTCATTCCGAAGGGACGGGTCTACGAGGGTGTACCTTGGTTCCCAGCTTCCTAACTATTGTGTCGGTTGCCTCTCCGGATCCAGGATAAAGGGACTCCTTCTTTCCCTTTTGCTTGATTGTTTCTTAAGCTCTGCACTCCTTTTCAACGATGATCGAGATCCGTATACTTGATGGTTCACAGTGATGCGACAGCCCGACATCGTGATTCCCGGTACTCAGTGTGAGATGTCCCAACCCCCTCATGAGGGGTGGTCCCTACGGTAGCCCCCCACATACCGGATGATTTTTTCACTTCAGTCTCTTCGATGCTGCCTCCATATATTTCGATGATGTCGGCCTCAACCGCATTTCGTCTTCTGGTCGCATATATCGGTCGGGGAATCCCAAAGCTCTTTCACTGCATCTGCAGGGGCGTTCGGGTTGTATTTATATCTCATGTACTCGGATATTATGTTTACAAGTCCCGGCTTGTTATCATCGAGCACAATATGTATATGTGATTCATTATCATGTTATTTATCCGGCTCATGTTTATGCGTGATATACCTATATTGTTTAGTCCCTTACTTACTGGATATCTTATTTTTGTGTACTATTGCCTCTGCGGCCGGGCATAGAGTAGCTCTCCCCGCCAGCTATAGCAGTGTACTCCCTTATAGAGGAGACTTGTTGCACAGCGTAAGTCTCGCCTCCTCGTGAGTCTATTCCCTTACGACTAACACTAGTCTACCTTATAACCTCTATCTCTTTGACTTCCCCTTTGGTGTCTAGTGATTGAGTTCTTACAACGTGCTTCAGGTCATACAATTAGCTCTAACATCGGCATGTCGAGGGGCAACTAAAGCTACACCATTTTTTTGGTCATCTAACCCTATTATCATTATAATGGATCCAAGTACACCATATGTCGACTAAATTTTTACCCTAAGTGAAAAATTGCTTTCACTATCAAAAATAATCTCTGTGAACCACCTTTATTAAGTTGTTTATGGTCTAAAAACGAGAAATCCCATGAGGAAATATTAAATAAATCTACATTTGTTTGATTTTCTCATGGAATAATTAATTAAATAGCAATTTGATTAATATTCCATAGTTATATTTAACTCAAAAACAAGGAAATTAATTAGATAAATCGTGTATCTTATTTTTCCTAAGAATAAGTTCATTTAAACTTTATTTAAATAATATTGCTTTGTTAAATATGACTAAATCACCCATAAATAATTAAATAAATCATTATTTATTTGACTATTACTCAACCACATCTTAAAATGATAAATAAATCATTTTATTTAGTTTATTATTTACAAATAAAAGAGATTTAACCCAAGTCATTATCTCCAAACTAAATATAATAAAAATATCTCCATAAAAGTTCGATCTTGATTTGGTTAATAATATTTCAATATGCACCCAATATCTAGAATAACTCAATATTTTGTTATAAATAGAAGGGTTTTTCCATTCATTTACCACCTTTTGTTGCCTAAAGATCACTTCTGGATCTATACTTTTGATGCGACTATTGGTCGCCATCATAGTCATATTTTGCACTATTTTTGTCTGTGATTTCTCTACACCCATCAAGAGAGAGGAGTTCTAGATTTCGAAGTCGTCTGAGTGACTTACAAGAACCCATCCCATTGAGGAGAACCGGTGAACACCCTCCTGGTGTTTTCCTCCCAGAGCCATTAATACAAAATTCTGATTCAACATAATCTTGTCCCTGTCTATTGGATGCATGGAGTAAATATTGTTTTTCTACTGTTTAATGTCTTCTCTAATGCATAGATCTAGATTTTGCGGCATTTTATCTTGATCACCTAATTCGTAGATCATGAAGATATTGATACAGCTCTCTGTTGTTAGGGTTGTTTGTTATGCCACGTTAAAAGTGTACACCGTGCGCTTTGGAATTAAGATTCATACTAACACATCCATTATCTCCATTCCATATGCTCTTGAAAACTTCTTAGGATGGTTGATGTTCATAAGAAAAATGAAAAAAAGACCTTAAGAAAACCCCATGATACCTCTTGACCTCAAAGACAAGAATATCAATATATCTATATTTGTATTTTTAATCTTAGGTTAGCTTGCATAATTTTTTTGGTGTTAGATTTGGTTGGGTTTCCCTAGTGACCAATAACCAAATTTCTCAGTTTTTCATGTAATATCTTGTACTAAAAGGTAATACAGAATTTAGTAATCTGGCATAAAAAAATTATATGAATAAGTGTAATGAGTTGTGATTTTTTGAGCATGCAGATATTAAAAATGCATGTTATTAGCCTACGGTATTGTAATAAATCCCTATTTATGGATTAAGAATCTCCATGTTCAACTATGTACAAACCTACATTCAACCATAGCCAACCATGCAAAAGTTAGGTTAATCATGATTAAACTTGCAACATTCATGACTTCTAACATGGACTAGCATCTTCATGGCCAACCATAATTTGACCAATTCTTAACAATAGTGAACCACATTCGAATATTATTAATCAAGCTTAACCATGGTGAAACATGGTCACTGAGGTTTTAGCCATTGTAAAACTTGTTTAACAATGTAACATAAATACATTGTTATATTAATGGTTAAATCTCATGGTTAATTATGGTATACCTTATCAACCCTCTTCAACTACTAATGTAACATTGATGTAAACAATAATATAATATTGAGACTAATGTAACATCAATCATATGCTCAACTATGGTTGATAAACATTAATGTAACATAAATGCATTGATACATTAATGGTAAACCACAGTCAACACTAATAAACCATGGCTCAACCCTCGTCAATGATGGTAAACATTGTAAATGAAGGTCAACCTTATTGACCCTTTTTTTGTCATCGGTAACCATCATCAACCATTAACAACCCTTCGCAACTATGGTTAACGATTCTCGACATGGTGAACTCTTGTGAACAATTTTTAACCATAGCTAGACAATGTCAACCATAGTCAATCATGGTCTACTAATTTGTGGAATGCATGTCGACTATGAACTAGCATCAACCACATTAATAAATCGGTGATATACGCCCATCGACATCATTTTCAGACCTTTCATGCGTTAATCAATATTGTTATACCTTTCTATATGAGAAAATCATCCATCGATATAAGGTGGAAAATGTTGATGTTGATCGACATATATCAACCATTTTATTAATTTGGTTATGCTAGTTGAGTCGTGAGGTCTCATTCTACAACTTAATATGAGGGTGATGTGTAATTTGGTCTATGCTCAATATGGAGTTGACATGTTTCCCTTCTAATATTCTTTAAAAAAAATTGCTATAATCAAAATAAAAAACAAAAATACATATTTTGTTAGTTTTAAGTCTCACTACTAATTGTCGCCCTACCCTATTGGGTTATAGTCGATACTAAACATATCTCAATACAAAGGAGATATAGGTACAAATATTTCACTCTCACTTATAAATAAAATATTTCCATGTCCATATACAATAAGATACTTTATATGAAATACAAATAAAGTTGGTAGTTATATGAAAAGACAAATAAAGTTGGTAGCCGATATGCAAGAGATGTTGTAATGTCTTGTCATAGTACTAGTCCTCTAAACATTTTGACTCTAGGTTAAATACATAAACTCAACATAGATCCATCTTAAGTACGGATCTAACATGAGGTGAGAGGGACGAGGGATCAAATTCACATGCAAACTTCTTTAAATTGTAAAATACAATGCTTTAATTTTCATTTTTTAAATTGTATTTTTGAATGCTAAATAGA
This sequence comes from Pinus albicaulis, assembly GCA_034641835.2. Taxonomy (NCBI): domain Eukaryota; kingdom Viridiplantae; phylum Streptophyta; class Pinopsida; order Pinales; family Pinaceae; genus Pinus; species Pinus albicaulis. Next base: position 422,232,194 of record CM076569.1, on the reverse strand, counting down.
GTATATATAGGACCAAATAAAATTTTTAACCATCAAACTTAATTTTTTTCATGATATACACATAATTTTTTAAATGATATATAATTGAGCTGAAAGGCTCATTCATTCTACAATGAACTACGAGGGAATGTGTAAGTTTCTCCATATTTTTTTAAAATAAAAATTATGTTCTAAATAGAAAATTAATATGGGATATAATTAAAAAAATGTGAATGTGTTGTAAAGTAATTAGAAGTATGATAATATGTTTAAATGGTACATTTGTCAAAAATATTTCAACAAGATTTAAATAAACTATTTGAAGATCTGTTAACTAATTTATGTCCATATCAACTTCATATATATCTATATATAGAAAAAAATTATGTTTTTGTGGTTAAAAATTTTAATTGGTGCTATATACTCTATTTAGTATTAAATAATACAATTTGCTCAATGAAAAATAATGCATTATACTTTACACTCTAAATAAATTTGCACATGAAGAAATTGGATCCCTCTCATCTCATGTTAGATTCGTACTTAAGATGGATCTATGCTAGTATATAAACAATTGACATTAAAATATGTTACATAACATGTAAATCTAGACATTTTATGATGCAACGTTAAATCATATTTTTATTATTAACATATTTTACGTATATATCATTATTAAGTTTTGTATTAAAATATTTTATCAATATGAAATTAAGATTTAAACATTTTTACTTCTATATTACTTTTACAACATACTCATTTTTTTTTAATTATAAATGACATTATTTTTCTACTTAAAACAAATTTTAACTTTTATTTTTATTCATGTTATTAGCCTCGCTAAACTATTAGTTATGTTGTGCCCAAAATTGAAGTTATGGAGAGAAGCTTTATTTATGTATCCAATTGAAATATAAAAATATAAATATTACTATAATCTTATTTGTCAATCATGTAAAAATTATGTTATTGGACCAAATCTCTTTGCATTATAAAATAGTATCCATCTCCTTGGTAGATTCAAAGTTAAAATGGATCTAGATTAGATTAATTCCCCACTTTTAACATGTTATATTCTTTCACATGAATACTCATGGATAATACCATGGATTCATCACTAAAATTGGAGCTCAAAAACACCGGTAACTTACAAAGTCAAGTTTAGCTTAACTGTACTCAACAAAAATTAATAAAAAAGAAAAGAACATAAGAATTTTCTATTTGAACATAGGATTATTTTTATTTTATTGTGGAGTTAAGATGTGTTACATTCATAGAATTTTTTTATTTGAACATAGGGTTATTTTTATTTTATTTGGTGTAAATGATGTTATAATTAGTTTAGAATAATCCTAAACCCACAGAATTTCGAACCGGTGACCTTGTGCAGGGAGTGCCTTAACAGTGCACCCCATCACCGACTCCTCTACACTGAGTGGGCTAGTTAAAATGTTAGCATTACATTACATTAATTTTTTTATTTAATTACCTTTATTCTATGTTTTATTTTTAGGCATTTCAACTGACTCAAAATGTTTAGAGGATAGGACATGACAAGAAATTACAACATCTCTAGTGGAGTGGAGATATCTCTTGCATATCTCCACCTCTAGACTGAATAATACCAACTTTTCATATAAAATTATGGTATTACATATGAACATGGAAATATTGTATGTATAAGTGAGAGTGAAATATTTGTACTATATCCAATAAGATAGGCACAATTCCAGTAAAACTTAAAACTAATCAAATATATATTTCTTTTTATTTTGATTATAATAAAAAAAAATTAATATTTTTTTTTAACTCTACATTGAACATATACTAACTTACACATTCATGCACAACGGTAGAATGAACCTTCAGCTAACTATAAATAAATAAATAAATTAAGATGACGTAACATTTACGTGGGTAACATGTTACAATTTGGCGTGCTACCAATACCAATAGTAAGATGGATAAAATGTCAATCACCCATGGCAAATGTCTGCTAAGTTTTAACTTTAGGAAACCATTAATATTTGACCTCACTCACGCAGATACAATGTTTTCTGAGCTTTTTCAAACGCCCGGTTGACTTGAATGAAAGCTATTTAGACCTGACTTGAATCAAAGTTTTAGATGTGATGGTATTAAACCCAAAGTAAAAAGTACCAATACATTATAACAAGTTCGCCTTTCCTAGTTATTCACATTAAGATCCGTTATGTAATTTCCTCGAGACGGACGGTCGTTGGAAAGCTTTCTTCTCTTTCCGCCGACATCATGGCAGTTAGATGTCATCAACGCTTGACTTTTGGAAGTGGGCGTTTTCAGGCAACGGCCTGCTGCCTCACTTATCTTGCCCAACCATGCAATAGATACTCCGAGAATACCAATTCAACGTGCTCAGGGGGGGTTCGCCATAAGTCAAACCATGCCACATATCAGAGTACAGTTTCAGCGTCTTGGCTCTACTTTAACTTTTGGCACAGAGGAATACAGCAATTGACTCTACAGATGGAGTCTGTTACTTTATCGTCTTCTCCATGAAGAATCAGAAAAGGCAACCTCACCTACATCATATAATTCATTATGACCCTCATAACCTCTCTAATGAGAATGCCAGGAAATTTACAATCATACACATAATTGAATTCAATGTCAAAATTCGGTACCTCGTCAAACAGCCGTTTTCTCTATGTCCAAACTTGCCATGTGAGGAGCTGTCCACCCGTCTTTAGACGAGGCTTCTCTAGATAAATATAGGGATTTTGCTCGAATCTGTGTTTCAGCAAATCGAGAGAGTCGATTCATAATTTAAGAGAGTCAATTCATCTGTGGTTTGTAGTACTACATTTTTTAGATCATATCTTGAATTACAGAAATTGATTCCAAAATAGTATAAAAAATTAAACACATAATTTTTCAATAATAGAAAAAATAATTTACAGAGACAAGACTCAATCATAATAACTATCCCTCCAAACTTATTAAAAAAATCCAATATAATGATCAATAATGGAATTTTATTACCTTTTGTCTCTTTTCTGGATCCTTAAAGCCAGTATCTATAATGTTCTCAATAGGTACAATCTTCCATGTTGGGATCATGACAGTTAACTTTTTTCAATATGCTGATAACCAGGGGGTGGGGGTTTTAACGCTTCTGCAATCTGTAGTAAGCAGAAAATAATATTTATGAATGTTAGTGGAATTGAATTGGATAATGTCCAACAATGATAATGATAATAAGTTAAACTGATCCCTACTGTAAAAAATACTTCAAAACAATACCTTGCACATAGGGGCAACAAGTACAGCACCATCTCCAAAAAGTTGCAGGCTGCATTTTCTATGGATGAGCAGTGCCACAACTCCTCCCATTGATTCACCGTAAAGGAACCTGCTTTTTCTTTATACATTGATGCTCTCTGTAATATAATCCATATTGTTTTTGTTAGAGTGTATGGTCAAATTTCAATAGAATTTACTTATTTTTAACATATCCTCTGTAAAATACCCTGGACACCCATTATAATAATTAATAATAATGCAAATATACAAACATACCAATTACATGCCAGCTACTACTTTTGAAAATAGAGTTGCACAATCCGTTACAAGGTCAATAGAAGTTTGCTCAATGTAACAACGTGTTCCACCCAGATTTTTCCAGTGTCACTTCATAATCTATACCAAATACTGCATACCCTGCACTTTGCTAGCCTCACTCCTATGTCTGTGAATAGGCTCCAATGGATTGTTAGCTTTGAAGATAAATTAATAGGAAACATAGCTGAGAAATCAACATCTTGTTCATATTTATTCATAATCCAGGGAACCAAAATAACCCAGGAATAGAGCCAAGTTCAAGTACCTTCCATGAAAATGCTGCACTCCATCGCATAGCCTACAAAGTTCAAACACGAAAAAGAAACCAATAAACAATAGAAACCAAAAAATCTTTAACAAATTTTCAGAGTGATGGAATCCTCAATCACTAACAAATTCTATGGAGTGATGGGATCCTGATTAAGGTTTGGTGAATTTGTTTGTATTATAGATTTTGAGAATCTATTGGTATTGTAGATTTTGGAGATTTTTTGGAAAATAACTTATAAGAGCGAGTTTAATTTGTCAAATTTTAAAATATTCTTAAAATCAACCATTCATTTTTGTAAATTGATAACGAATTTATTAAAATGACAGCTTTCAGAAATATTTTGAAATCTAACTCATAAAACTAGAAAAAAAATTCAATTTATCAAATTCTAAAATATCTTATAACTAACCATCAAAAATAAAAAATAGCGAAGAAGAAAAATTATATCAATATGTATACTCTCTACAGAGAAATGAAAATCTATTTGATGCTGACCATGGCAGAGAAATATCATAGGGCTTTGGCTTCTCTATCTGCCCGTAGCCATCTGCACGTAAATAGCTCCACTCCTCGCTTGAGCTTTGAATAAATTCCTGCATCACACTCCTGAGTTTAACAGAACATCAGCGTATAAGAAACGATCGAACCTGCTCATTTAGTTAGTATTAAGAGGTATCATGTTATTCACTCTCTTCATATTTAACGTTTCTGAGTTGATCCCCTGACATTGCCTCAGGCACCCGAAAAGTTAAAAACGATAGATTCAGTACAATGACATAAAAAAAGATATGCGCCTGAAAAGTTACAAATTGCAGATTGATATATTATCATAAAAAAAGATATGTTTTTTTACTCATTCAATGTTCTGTAGACTGTATAGTAGTAATAAAAGGCTTAAATAGGGGTTAAACAATAATGAAAAATCCCCACAACTTTAAAGGTTGAAACTTACGAATTTTTCTCTTTAGCAGTTGCATGAGCTTCAATTAGAAATGGAAACATACTTAGAAAAGCAGAGATCCTACTTGGGTTGATCTTCTAATACTTAGGTTGATCTTCAATATGGACAGTCTCTAAAAGCTGCAAGGTAGCATGTACCAGCTTTCTTACCATATAAGCAACTACACAAGACGACTGAAGCAGATTGCACCCAGAGATGTAAAGAATTGATCCTGCAGAGGAATTTATTGCAATCAAAACTCCACGAATTCGTTACAGAACATCACACACAAATATAAAAGCCAAGATTTCAACACGAGAGATTGGTGAATTGGATTGACATGAGCAGCCACCGTTGAAGAAAGAAATCCAATTTCGCCAATTTCGTGAATTGGATTGACATGAGGCTATGCATTCACGTTTTCCAACAGTTCTATATCTCCAAATCTCACCTAACAGGAGGGGCAAAATAGTCCTAGTCAAGCCCTACAGTACTGCAGGGAATCCATGGCCAGCGGGCAGCCTTGTACTAGAAGAAAACGTAGCGTCTTCGTCATAAAAAGGGAATGAAATTAAAGAGACTCGATGGATATGTATTGTGATTGTCAAAATAAGATTTTATCTCAATGGGTTGTTGTTATGTGTTTCTCAATTTTTAGATTTCCCTCCTTCCGATCGTGTACCGTGTTCTGCAGGCATCAGAAGTGACTCTGTGAAACTCTAGTCGTTGTCGTGTGGAGCAGGGACAGAATTTGACATACTCCACCAGAGTCATCGTAAGTTTTACCAGGAATGGAAACGTTGAGGGACTCTGTCGCCAACTAGTCGTGGTCAGTTTTACCAGGGATGGAATTTGATGTTAAGCTCGCTTGAGACTTAGGGACTGACTAGCTAGAACAGAGGAGAGGATGGAAAGTTCATGATACTTAGTCCTGAGTCGACAGGAACAGGGAGGGATGGAATTTGCATGGAAATTTGATGGACTCCTCCGCGTATGCAGGACTCAGAACTAGTACGTGGTCGAGTATTAGAAGGCATAGGAATTTTCATGGTAAGTTTCCCTTTGAGAAATTAATAGGTTATAGGTTATAGGTTAATTAATGTTGGTGGAGATATATATCATGTTTAAATTTAAATTTATTTTAAATTCTATTCCAATGTCCTTCAGCTATATACTATTGTGATGTGAAAATTTAGCTGTGTATTTTGTAAGAGTTGGTTATATAATTTTGGATGATTTTTGATGATTGAAATTTTAATGGATAGCAATTTGTTAATCTAAAGATTAAACATGTAGTGATCTCATCATTTATACAATTTATCCAAAATAAATAAATAAAATAAATATATACCTTACATAATTTTAATAATACAGTAATTTTATGGCTTAAATAATTTAGCAAAAATAAATAAAAAAATAAATATATGACTCATCCAATCTAAAAATAAACAAATATATAAATTAAACATACATACAGTTAAAAATAAACTCAAATATATAAATAACAATATATATACTATAAAAATAAATCTATATAATTAATAAAAAATAACCTTTAAAAGCTAAACTTATTCCTTATTAAAGACATTGCTATGTTTGTACTATCATCCTTTTCGGAATTCACCCCACCACTAAATAAGAAATAACTCCGGTATATACATAGCAATGTATATACTATAAAAATAAAAATCTATATAATTAATAAAAAAATAACCTTTTAAAAGATAAACTTATTCCTTATTAAGAAGGCATTGCTATGTATATACTGATCATCCTTCCGAGATTCACCCCACCACTGAATAAGGGAATAAACTCCAGTATATACATAGCAACGTCGGAGCTTAATAAGGAATAAGCTCGAAAACTAACCTCATGAAGACATCGCTCTTAAAGATTTCGGTGCTTATTCCTTATTAAGCTGTGACATTGCTTACATATATATTGGAGTTTATTCCTTATTTAGTGGTGGAGTGAATACTGGAAGGATGATCAGTATATACATAGCAATGTTTTTAATAAGCAATAAGTGCAGCTTTTAAAGGTTATTTATTTATTATTTTTTTATTAATCACAGAGATTTATTTTTATAATATATACATTGTTATGCATATATTAGAATCTATTTTTTTATAAAGTAAGGATAAATTTTAATGATTTCAAAATTTGATTATATATATTTTTAAAATGTATATATGTTTAATTTATATATTTATTTATTTATTTTCTTTAAATTATATAAATCATATATTTATTTTTGCTAAATTGTATAAGTCATAAAATTACTGCATGATTATGATTAAAATTGTGTGAACTTAAACTCAATTTTATTTAACATAACTAAAACCTTATTTGAATTTATGATTAATTTAGAGATCCACACGATCCGGAAGGATGATCCAGTATATGCATAGCAATGTCGGAGCTTAATAAGGAATAAGCTCAAATAACCTTTGAAGACATTGCTCGAAGACATTGCTCTTAAAGACGGAGCTTATTCCTTGTTAAGCTCCGAAATTGCTATGGATATATCTCGTGTGTGGGATGATTCAGTAAAAATAAAAGATTTTAGTGATTGGTTTTTTGGAGTTTTTTTTTTATTTATTCAAGGGATCATTTATAAGGTTGTTAAGATTTTAAAGAAATATAAGGTGTCTGCTACTTTTAGGTTTTTAGGATATTTTTGACATTTTTTTTTAAGAAAAAAGAAATCTTTTGTTTTAAAATGTCACTTTTTATTTTAGTTATTTTAAGTTAAAATTTAATATCAATTGAATTTTTTTAAATATAAGATTTAAGACAAAAATAATTTGAGAAAAAAATATTTTAAGACAACTTTATATTTAAACAAAAATAGTTTAAGGCAAAATTTTATATTTAAGATAAAAATAGTTGAAGAAAAAAATATTTTATGATTATATTTGAGACAAAAATAGTTTGAGACAAAAATACTCTAAGGCATAAATTTATATTTAAGACAAAACAATTTGAAACAAAAAATATTTAGAGACAAAACTTTATATTTAAGACAAAAATAGTTTGAGACAAAAATATTTTAAGACAAAATTTTATATTTAAGATTTGAGACAAAAATATTTAAAAAGAAAGCTTTATATTTAAGGCACAAACAGTTTGAGACAAAAATATTTTAAGATAAAAATTTATATTTAAGATAATGACATAATTAAAGATGTAGAAACTCATTTAAGACAATTAACAATTAAGCATATCAATTTAAGATAATATTATCTAACACATGCAATTTTGATCATACGTGATGCTCTAAGTCCACCAACTGTTGTGACCTACTACTATCTTGCGCATATATCAGAGGGTTGTTATTTCACTCTACCATTCACATAATCTTATATAGAGACAGCGATTTGTTGGGCTCTTGGTTTTGTGGGGGTAACCAACTACGAAAAATGCAACAACTTTACCTAACAAGATTTCTCGGACATCAATTATTCTTTCATACCCCTCGATCGTTTGTTGATACGATTAGAGACAACTTGTATGTCATTGCATTATGGAAGTTTGCCCGGATATCCCGTTAGCACTAAGTTTATACTTACAGGTCAAAATGTTTTTAAAATCGATTAAAAGTTTTATTACAAACGAGGTGGGCTTAAGTGTAAGACTAGGAAATAAACTTTTAGTGTAGAAAAGGTGGCATAAGATTTTAAAAAGCATGTTAAGAAAGTTGTTCATGTCATGCCAATTTTTTTTGCCCAAGATCTTGCACCAATCGGATGCTAAAAATAGGTGGCGCTACTGAAATATTTTTTGTAGTGCACGCAAAAATTGAAAAAAATAAAGTTTTATAACTATCACTTCAGGTCATTTTAACCGCTTTTAAATTTTCTTGATGAAATTTAACCTATGATATGACTTGTTATGATGATTTGAGGCAGTTTCAAAACATTAAAAATGGTTTGGAGAAGTGATGGTTAAAACCATAATTATGCGCAAAACAACCATTTACATCAAACCTAGGTGACTCGGCTAGCACGGCAAATAATGAAATTTTTAACTTGATTTTTGACAATATGTGAGACGAGTGCTCGAGCTTTTTCTCAGTTAAGCACTAGGAAAGTCGATGTCATGTGAGATTATTTGAACTAGATGGAGTATGGTTTGTGATATGTGATGAAGTTGCACCTTTTTTCAAAAATGCGGGATGGGAGCCAGATTTTTCCAATGGTTTGATGGGTTTTCAATACTGAGTTAGGTGTTGGACGATTTTATTCACTCTTTTTTGATGGAAACAAAGGGGAAAGAGGCCCGGATAAGAGGGATGGAGTTTGCGACCACTAAATATTAAATAAAAGACGCCACGAGAGTTGCCTATTGAGGGTGAGAAGTGGTTCGATAAATGAATGATGCGAGAATGTGGATCTCCAATTATTCCTAAAGAGGAGAACATCATAAACCCTAATTGGAGCATGGGAATCCCTCGAGAAGATTTTGAAAAAATGTTCACCTTTTAGGGTATACGTCAAGAGAATAAAAGTGCCATTGCAAACACACACTTAACAAGTATGAAATCACCACCCCTCCAAGGAAATTCAGGTAATGCATAAATTGATGTTCTGGAAGCGGTGTGACGCGTTCTTTCTCGATAGCGTCTGAGAGATAGTTCTTTCTCTTCTTGTTCTTTCTCTTCGATAGCTTCGAGTTAGAAACTTGAAGGGTCTAACATTCTAAATGTATGTGTAGCTACTTTTTACATGTGAAGGTGAGTATTCCAAAATCTACCTTTATCACATGAGGTTTTTATGTCATTTAGCTAGTAAAAATATGAGCTTACCTTATTTCTTACATCAAAGCTTGTTTAAAATGTCCACAAGGCCATAGCCAAACCCAAAGTGTTAACTCATAGACTACTATGTCACCATGGACTAATTAAGATATTGTATATACATGAGTTAGATAAGAAAATACAAACCCTAAGGAAGAGCACATGGAGAAACCCTACACAGAAGACCAAGAAAGGTAAGGCTAAAAACTCTTGTAATGAAACTTTAGCCCTCGAAGCAGGTTGGATCTAGTCATGTGCATGTTGACATACCTTGTAAATGAAACAAATATGTAAGGTCTATGAAAAGTATAACGAGAAGAAAAAAGACACAAATGTTAGACAAAAGAGAAGTAATAGCATCAAACAAAAAAGTGAGAAAGGAAAGCACGGTATAGCAAATGGGGATGAAGCCACGAGAAAAAAAGACTTAGGCTTTTTCATAGGAAACCCCCATACTCGTCCAAAAAATAAATTATAAGATTGGAGTGTTTAAGTGAAAATTTGATTCCTAAGCTAAAAGAACCTTTGATAATTGATGGAGATGAGAATGTGAAGTCTTCAAAGGAAATAAAAAGGCTACAAAGAAAGCGTGGGAAAACAGCAAAGTATGCAAGTAGGAAAGGGAAAGGAAGCTCTAAAAGCTATGAGAATTATACAAAAGTGTAAATAGAAGGATTGAAAGTAAAGCCAAGACAAGTTAAACCTCATATGCTCACGATTTATAAGTTATGGAAAAATTTTTCAAAGTTACTCTCATCGACGAGACAATATATGAAACCTTAATTTTGTTGAAAAACCCTAATTCTATCTCGACGTTTTGGCATTCTCCATTTTATATTTTTTTGACTGGTTATTTTATTTTCAATATGTTATGGTAATATGTCATAAAGTATTTGTAGATAAAGGAGAGAAGAAAATACAAGTCGACACGTAAGAAAGAAGGGCCTTAAAGATGTAAACAGTTACACTATACAGTCCACGATCGCCAACATATTTCAAATGCATGCTCCTATCGTGTTTCAATAAAAAAGGAGGAATACGAGTTATAATTCTAGATACGAAGCCTACAAAGGGTGTGAAAAATGTACAGTCTTACACTTTAGCTATCGACGATCAATCTTTTCCCAAAATAATAAAGGTAGAGGATACATACAACAATTATAAAATTCTTTGACTAATGTTTAAATGACAAATAAATATCTCGAATAGCTAGAAGGATAGGATTTTAATTATGTTTTGCTTAAATTAAACTCCCACTATATTGTAAATACTTTTATCGGTTATGCTACTAGACTTATGTGGATCTTAACTTTCCGGTTTAGTTTTTATGTTTTTTTAGTAATGCATTTTCGTCTTGCGATTTCGGTGATGGGACTTTCAAAGTAGTGGTACAATTCTACGAAAGTTGCGTGGGTTACTAGTTGGGAGTTGCCTAATGGATCGGACACATGGTCAACATATTCCTTACTACCTCTAGGGAGACAATATCCCCATTTGGAGCTAGTTGTTAGCACTCAAGTTTATAACTTCAAAAAAAGGGTCAAAAATGTTTTGAAAATCAGTTAGAGTTTTATTACAAACAAAAGTGTTTAAGTGTAGAAGAATAGGTAACATTTTGTGTATATAAGGTGGCACTAAAGAAATTAAAAATATCATTAGTAAATGTTTTTTATGTCATACAATATTTTTTACCCAAGTCTTGCACCAATCGATGTCCAAAAACAAATAGCGCTTGCATATGATTTTGAAACTTTTCCCCTTCCCAAGGGCTTTATATGAAGATGTTTCAAAATCTGCTCATTTGTGGAACAATGCCATAGGTGGATTAATTTGGCCTCAACATAATGTCGAATAAAATGGTCTTTTGTATTTATGTGCGCCCGTTCAATCATAGAACCTTTGGGCTTTCTTGACCTAACTTTATTGTAGAATTTTGTTTTCAACCAAAAGATGTTGAAGTGTTGTCATTCAAGAAAAAAGAAAGATTTTTTAAATAGCGAAATCAAAGATTTCGCCTACAAAAATTTCTAACAACCTTGAAGAAAATCCACCCGAAAATCCATCATCAATAAAAACAACTCAAATTACAATTTGGCACACTACCAATGGTGCAATATGGATAAAATTTCTAATCACCCATGGACAAATGTCCGCTAAGTTTTTAACTTTGCACTTGATTTTCGAGGAAAGGAAACCATTAATATTTGACCTCACTCGCCTGTATACAATGTTTTCTAAACATTTTCAACATCACTGATCAGTTGAATAGAAAGTTATGTTAACTCACTGACTTGAACTAAAAGTTTATATATGATGGTATTAAAACGTAAATGTAATCCAAATACCTAACACATTATAACTAGTTCGCCTTTTCCTAGTTATTCACGTTAGAGTCATGTTGCCACTCATATGGAAGACGAGTGTGCATCGTTGGAAAACTTTCATTCTACTTATGCTTGACATCATGCTGCATTCAACAACTGATTGACTTTTGGAAGTGGGCGTTTTCATGGAAATGACCTCGATTACTCATTTCTCTTGCCCAACTACGCATGATGTAGAAATTATATAACACTGCATGTATATCTTAGCTTAGCCCAATATAAGAATGTACTAAAGTTAAATACTGAATCACTTCTACAAATATTTTGTGGAATTAGAAACACAATCACCAATCACATGAAGCAAATAAGAATAAAATCACACACAACACCAATAATTTCCCAGGGAAAGCTTACGGTTAAAAACCCCATTATCTTATATTGTATATTCAACATGGATCATGAAACAATTACATAAAACAACTCTTCTCACAAGAGCCCTCTAGTACTCAACTAATTGTCTCACACTATCATATAGTAAATACTGACCTTTATCATGTTTCTAGCCACTCCCATCGCCTCCAAATATCTTTCCATGCTATATACGATCCCACGATGTGAATGTGAAGTCCCTAAAAGATAGGAATTATTTCTCTTCCTTAAGCACACGCAAGTATCATGGGAACTCAATGGGTGTTTGGTTGCATGTATGTACAGACCCAATGAATCTCTCAGTATAGATATTCAACTTCCCTTTCACCTAGAACTCAATTGCGGTCTCCATTGAATCCGACATGCATGCGGTTAATAATAGTAAATCCTCGTGTGTGTGTGAGATCACCGATTGGGGTGAATTAATTAATGTAATTCACTTGATGCTCTCTAAGTGTATCTTTTGAGTTACAAATGCATGGCGAGTTTAACTCTACTTAGCTCGAGTTAAAATTGATTACAACCTACATGTAACTAATGCACCATCGTACTTAGAACTCTATTACAACTACAATTACTTTGCATGCCTCTACTACTACCTCTAACAAATAGCACTTCGCCTAACTGGCGGTTTATCACTCTCATTTAACTATTTCAAGTCATATTTGAGAATATACCTGGTTTAGTTTATTATCTATCTTAACTGAAGGGATAACTAAAATAAACATCCACCCAAAAATAACATCGTGGGCCCCAACCTAGTCTAGTTGCTTAATGCGACCAGGCGTGAGTGCTTTGAAATTTTTCTTGTTGAATCTCAACGACCACTCTCAACAAGAAAGGGATTATCCTTCACCCCGATCCTCGTCTCTATGCTATTCCAATTTTTCTCCCTTGTGAGCTCTTTCGCCGAATATACTACATCCTAATCTTGTCGAATGGGAATGTGAAATGCAACACTTATCCTTCTCTATACACAATCTACGAGATGATGGTAGTGAATATCTATATGCTTGGACCTACCATGAAACACGAGATTAATCGATGAGTTTAATGAAAATATGATTATCACAATAGAATCACCTATCGGATGCATTTGAGAACCAAACAAACCAACCAAGATCTTTCTCATCCCGGATAGCCTCAAATGCAGCTCTTTGACATGTTGCCATGTATTCCCGCTTTCCAGTTGAACGCGAGTGCCATAGATTTTGTTTCCCTACCGTACCTCATACTATTGTCGATCCTATCATAAATATCCCTCGTGATGTGCTCTTTCACGCTCGATGGAGTGCCCGCCTCAATCTGCATCAGTGAAGCCTTGAAACTTCACTCCCTCATATTCGTTTGTACCATAGACCATGCTACGATGTGACCCTCGTATACTCAAGACATGCTTCCCCCGCTCTTCTAAAAGAGCTTGGTAGGCTTAACCATAGCTAGACCTGGACTGGGTTAACTCGTGCTAGAAAATTTACGAGATCTAGTGTTCACTAGATACATCAAAGTGAACCAACTAATCGGTCACGAGCGTAGCATCCACTACCTCTTCGTAAGTAGCATCCTCTTCATCAATTTCTGGAAGAGGATTATTCTCTCATCCGCTAAACTTACCCAGTATCTCCTTTGCATACTTTGCCCTGAGACACAAAAATTTCACTCTCATCCTCGCTCCCATATTTCCCGATCCAAGGAAATAATGAAGGAGTCCCATGTCCTTCATTTTGAACTCCCTGCAAGATCCTCCTTGCATGAGTGTATCACTGCTCATCACCAATCAAAATAAGGTCATCAACATACAGAAAATAATCAATAGCTTACCCTCAACCACAATCTGGTACAGGTTTCCAGTATGCTTCACTTTTGGTGAATCCCAGTCTCAGTGAAATAGTTGTCTATATCTCGATGTACCAAGCACGGGTGCTTGCTTCAACTCCCTTTAATTCTCATTGAGTGCGCACATGTGACTCACTTTGTTGAAGATTTCAGAAACCTTCAGAGCTACTCTATGTACACCTCTTCCTCAATGATCCCATTGATAAATGCGGTTTTCACATCCATATGATGAATGTTCCGTTCTCCATCCGCACCAAAGTGCGAGGATGGATCTTAGTGGAAGGAGATACCTTCTTGCAACGGGTGCAAAAGTCTCATCATAATCTATCCCTGCATCTCGTGATGAGAATCACTCGTGCCATAAACATGCGGCATTGTATTTCTCCACACTCCCATTAGCATATTTCTTTACCTTGTAGATCCATCTCGATCAACCACTAATTTGTTGGCCGGTCTTGGGGCTTATCTCCCAAGCACTCTGTTCATGACAATAGAGTCATACTCCTCACACCATTGCATCAACCCAAGTTGGTTGTTGCACTCGCTCTCTAAAAGGAAGATGGATTTAGTCACAACACATTTTCTCATAAGAGCCATGTGTGTGTCTAGTAAAAGCTGTTCGAGGATCATTTTCTATCCATGCTGTAAAGTAGGGGCTCCTACATTCTTCGCAACATCAAGTCTCAATCCATATCAACTCATGAGTCCTCTTCTACCATTTTCGATGGATGGCTTTGCATTGAGTGTTTTCCTCCATCGCATGAACCTCCTCATGTGGTTGATCCACATCTTGAGACTCATCCTTGGGAAACAATACACTCCTCTCGCACTGCTGAGTCTAACTCACTCTCAAGGGACAACCGCATGCAGCTTTTTCCTTGTCAAATTTATTATATCAGTCTGCCGCACAAACAAATCATTCTGACTGTTTGGAAATACACACGATAAGTGGGGTGTTTTAGTGTACCCCACACAAATCTGGCAACCCTAGTTGTTAGTTCCAGACTTTTCCTTTGGCGTCCCTTGGTCACATGCACGTAAAAACAAAAATGAGCCAAAAATTCTTAATGTGTGAAACATCGGGTTCCTTACCAAGGAAAGCCTCTTCGAGTGTCTACTCATGCCAAGTATCCTGAGGGACAATATTTACGCACATGTACCATTGTGTTGCATGCTTCGCTGCGTCGCATGTATCGATAGTCCCCTTTCGCTCATGCAACATCAGCTCATGCTGTCCCACGATTGTTCTGTCTCTCTCCACGACCATCATGCGTTGCTTTGGGTTATGAGGCGCTATGAGTTCTCTTCGAATTCCTTCTTTGCTGCAGAAGTTCTTGAATTCATTAGAGATGCATTCTCCATCATTATCACTCATAAGAGCCTTCACTTGCTTCCCTGACTCTTTCTCCACCAATGCCTTAAACTCCAAGAACTTAGAGAATGTCTGTTCTTTCTTCTGCATGAAGAAGATCCAACACTTACGAGAAAATTCATCAACAAATATTACATAGTACTTATGTTTTGTTGTCGAAGCAACAAATAATGGTCCACACACATGTCCGTGTGAACTATTTCAAGCGATCCGCAAGCTCTGGTTCTCCTTCTCATGAAAGGTGGCCTTTACATATTTTACCCATAGTACATCCCTTGCATGTGTGTCTCGACTTCGCAATTCGTACCCACTGGGAAGACCACGTATAAACTGTTGCATTACTTTCAAGGATCCATGGTGAAGATGGCCCAATCTCTCCGTGCCATAATTCCAGCCCCCTCATCCCAGCTCATGACTCACTTTCGATTTGTCTTGCCCACACGTCATTGCCGCGCGACCCATCTACCTCGTCAGACTTTAGAGATTCTTAACTTTCGAGTCCCTATCCTCTTGGCTTGTCATCGTTGTTTTATGTCACGGGGAAAGCTTTTCCTTCATCAAAAACAACATCATAGCCTCTATCCTCCAACATTCCGAATGAGACTAAAATTTTTTCTTCGACACTGGTACATGTATTACATATCTTTGATTCAAAGGGTTTACCTATTTGCCTCTCGAGAAGGTAATGTACCAATCCCAGTAGCACTATACCGCCTCTGCTCGTCGCCCATTTTAATATGGAGCTGAAGATCCTTCTCCTCTCGAGTGGCTCGAAAATTTCCTTGTCTATCGTCATGTGAAAGCAGCGCGAAACTACTCCAAATACCACATAGCATCCCAATGCACACTAGACACCATGCATGAGATCAATGAGAAAGTCAAGCTCAGAGTTGTGAGTGCAAGGGCCTCACCACTCGCAAATCCTCCAACCATCTTGTTCTTCTTCTTTGTGGATACGTTAGGTATCAAAATGCCCATGCTCGTGACAGCTGAAAACACTTCACACCTTGGGACATGTCTATACTTCTTTCGTCATTCTTGGAGATCGGATTTAGATATGAAATTTCTTCCCCTTCTCCTTCCTCACCTTAGGAAGCCAAAGCACAAGTCCTCTTCATCTTCATTCTTAGATGTAATGAAAGATCCCATCTGTTGGTGTTCCATATGAACTCCTCCTACACCAAATCCGACCACTTGAGCCCATTCCCACATCGAGCATGTTTTTCCCTTCCATTGATCATAATCTTGATTATTGTGCTAACTCTTGGGAAGTCCTAGGAGAGCCAAGATCACCAGAATCATCATCGGTGCCAGCTATGGGTCCAATGCTCCACAAGTTCATCCCGACATTGGACAAACTTTGTTAGATATTTTGGAATGGTGTCACCCTTTTCCATTTTGATCTTCCCCGAGTTTATCTTTGAGCGCCAATTTCCTATGGTCGTCGTTGCTTTGGGAATAGATCAAACACAAGCCTTCCAAATTGCATATGGTGTGGCTTTCCCATGGAGGCTTGAGACAATGTGAGTCTCACGTGGCTTCTCTAAACGACAAGATTACTCCTTGCTATACTTGCTTCACTTTCGTATTCCCCATGAATAAAGATTATGGCTTGGCATCCCCTGTCACCACGTGTTTAGGAACATCATTACAATAAATTCCTTGAAGCCATTGTCTTCGAGCATTGCCTCCATCCTTTACTTCCAAAAAATATGATTTTGAGCTGCCCTGCGAGTGCATACTCTAACCTCAATCCATAGAAAAGCCATTTCGATCTTGAATCAGTTGTAGCACCAACAGTATTTCTCAAATTCAAATTTATCCTACCACAAACTCATCTCCGTTTCACTTCTCTCAAATTTCCAGGTTCGACACCATGTAGAAATTATACAACATACATGTATATCATGGATTCACTCGATCTAACAATGTACTAAAGTTAAATACGGAATCACTTCTACAAATATTTTACGGAATTAAAAACACAATCGCCAATCACATGAAGTAAAGAAGAATCAATTCACACACAACATAGATAATTTCCCGAGGAAAGCTTACAGCTAAAATCCCTACTATCTTCTATTGTATATTCAGCATGGATCATGAAACAATTACATATAAAAACTCCTCTCACAATATCCCTCCAATATTCAGGAAATTTTCTCACACTGTCATACAAAAACTGACCAACACTTAGCCAATTTACTACCCCCAGATAGCCTATCTTGCTTGCGCAATCCCTGATGAATGCAGTCCCTAAAAGATAGGAATTCTTGCCTTCCTTGACTGTGCAAGTATCATGAGTACTCAAATGGGTGTTTGGTTGCATGTGTGCAACCCAATAATCCTACAACTGATAGTCAACTTCCCTTTCACCTAGAACTCAACCGAATTCCACTAAATCGACATATGCAACTAATAATAGTAAATCTCGCCATGTGAGTTCACCGATTCCTAATTAATTAATATTTAATTCACTCTGATATACCACTAGTGTATCTTCGGGCCCAACTAGCACAACTAATTTTAACTCACTTAACCGAGTTAAACCACTCAGAACCTATATTAACTAATGTACAATTGCACTTCGAACTCGTTACAACTAGAATTACCTCGCATGCGTCAAAGAACTACCTCTAACTTCGAAATCCACTAGCTAAATCGAGTTTATCACTCTCAATTAACTATTTCAAGTCATATTTGGAGAATATATTGCGCTTTTTATTGTCCATTTTAATTATGATAACTAAATAGAGCATGCACCCAAAAATAGCATTGTGGGCCCCCACCCTAGTGTAGGTGCTAATGCATTAGGCGTGGGTGCTAAAAATTTTCTTGTTGAATCTCAACAAATGATATATGAGAATACCAATTCGATTTTTCGTTCACTATAAGTCAAAGTATGCCATATCTATACAATTTCAACATCTTGTCTAAATGTTTGCGTAATAATACAACACCTTTTCACATGGGGGTCTCGTTACTTTTATTGTCTTCTCCATGAAGTAATTAGAAAAGGAAATCTCACTTAAATCATATAATTCATTACGTACCTCATGAGAACCTCCGTACCTCCAACACATAATTGAATTCAATGTTCAACATGTACCGTCCACTGCCTATGTCCAAACTTGTCCTCGTGGGTCAGGTAGGTCATCTTTTGGGACAGAGGTTTGCTCGATAAATATAAGGGATTTTCCACCGTTGAAGAGAGAACTAATTTTTTCACCGTAATGAAATTGAGGCCATTCACTGTTTAATGGTTTTTTCCTGACACTTCAAATCTCACCCAACAAGAGGGGCAAAATATTCGCAGCCAACCCTACACTACAAAGGAATCCATGGCGAGTGGGCGTCTTTGGTACTAGAAGAGAACGTAGCGTCTTTCGTCATAAAAAAGGGAATGAAATTAAAAAGACCCAAATGACATATTGTAATTGTCAAACAAGATTTTATCTCAATGGCTCACATATGTTTTTCAATTCTGGTATTTTCCTCCTTCCAATCGTGTGCCGTGTTGTTAAAAGAGCTTTCAGTGACTTTTTGTGAACCTAGTCATTGTCGTATGCAATAGGGACTTAATTTCACCTGACCTACCTATTCAATGTCAGCTTTTTGTCACTAGTAAGAATGGACTGAATGTGACTTCCTCATCAAAACTAGTCGTGTCACCGCCTAGCAGGATGGAATGGAGCTGAAAATTTTGCTGGAGACTTAGTCCTCCGGTTGGTCGGAATGTAGGAGGATGGAATTTGCATGGAAATTTTGATGGACTCTCGTGTTCGAGCTAGTTGTGGTCAGGTTTACAAGGGATGACCCTGATGGTTGTTCGCTTGAGACACAATATTGATCTACTAGAACAAAGAGAAGGTCATCGATAACTGATGACCGATAATTTGTAGACTCTTAACATTCCGTGGATGTGAAAATTTTAGTGTATAATTTTGGGTGATTTTGATGATTTAAATGTTTTTTTGATAGCCATTTGCTTAAGCCAAAAATCAAATATGTAGGATTCTATGACTCACACACAATGTAACAAAAAAATAAATAAACATATAAATTAAAACATATATACATTTTAAAACATGCTTAAATAAATTTTTAACCATAAAAATTCACTTCACTTACTTTATATAAAATATAAAAATAAATTTCAATATATACAACAATATATAATAAAGCACTTATAATTAATAAAAAAATTATTGTTTAAGATTAAAAAACTTATTTATTAAACTGAGGATTACACACATGTATATACTAGATTATCCTTCCTAATTCAACCCCAACCCCACTTTATAAGGAATAAGCTCTTAGTATATATCATATAGCAATGTCCGAACTTATTAAGAATAAAGCTCTGGACTTAATACAGATATGTCTTCAAAGCGTTATTCTCTTATTTAGCTCTCGGGATTGCTATGTATATATTGGATCATCCTTAGGGATCTTGTGTGATCCTAAAATAATCATAAAATTCAATTAATTTTTTTAGTTATGCTAAATAAAATTAAAAAGTTGAAAGGTTATTTTTTTTAATAGTTATTATTATTGAAATTGTAACGTTTCGTATAAATCGGTTTAATGTTTGAAATGTATTTTTATTATGGATTTAACTTTATATCTATATGGCTAATATAGAGAAAAATATTATTATAGAATTGTTTATATTTATGACAGAAAAATACTATTAATTTTTTTTTAAATAATATTAAAAAATTATTTATATCTATGAAAAATATGGAAAGAAAATATTATTACTAGGAATTGCTTATATTTATAGCAGAAAAATAGTATATATATATTAAAGTAAAATATATAAACTACCCTAAATTGAGATGCATGATGTTTACCATAAAATTCAAGAGAGAATCCAGGCTCAATATTGTAAAATTTGTATTGAATGTGATGTCCAAGAATGTGATGTCCAAAGACATTAGGATTGAGTAGTTTGACTATAGTTTGAGAATTACACATGCAACCTAAAATCAACATCATTAATAATAATCTATGTGGATGATTTTTTGCATTATTTTTGGCTTTTCTATACTAGAATATCTAGCGCAATTATATTAAATATATATATCTTATAAAGTTATACTTAATACAGATAGGTTAGAATGAAGGGTATTTTGTACAACAAACAAAACAATGTAGTCTTATAATAAATCATTGTATATCACGAGGTTTGATTTTAAAAATATATATTATTATTATTATTGTATTGTTTTTCATACAACTTAACTTTGTTAGTACTTTAGTTATTTATGTGTACATGATTTTGGTCTTGAAGTTCTTTACTCTGATTGGATTAGAGGGGTATTCTATAGAAATAAACTAGAATTGAGAATATACATAATGAGGTAGGTGTGTAAAACACACCACTCACATCTATTGCAATGCAAGTTGCATTAAAACTACATCATAATGCAGTGAGTGATTCATAAAAATCAAACCTAATATACTTTCATCTATTTATATATTTTGAACGATTAAAAAATAACTCTAGAAAACAAATTGACATGGTAACAACTCAAATCATCATCGAAGTTAGACCTAAAATGATTAAATAAATTTGAAAAATAACATACTACATTTTGCTGAAAGTGAATTACTCAATCTAGTTGGACCATCTTAGTTCTAGTCGTCTATTATAATAAAGTTAAAATTTTCTGTAATGAACTTCATTGAAATATTAATTGACTATTCTAACTCATGCCCACTAGCTACAAAGTTGGGTTGTAACCTTAAAGTCTTAACACACTCTCATAAATACAACTCTTTGGAGATTTAGTAGGTGAAACTTTTCACATCACCCCCACGATAATGACAACTTCAGGAGGTTTTCACAAACTTTTCTTCCATGAATTACTTCAAAAAGATTGTTAGTAAGAAGTTCATCCTTGTATTATGCAAGTGACATGAATGCATTTCATCATTAGCATAAAATTATCTACTATATCATGCATGAATCTCTACATGGATCTATCTATACTAGAAACAAGGTTAGTAGCCCATTGTATCACATTTGATTGTTATGATGAAATTCGGTAGGAATACATAAAAGGGAACTTGAGCTCACCCATCGAGATTTTGAACCACACATGTTTAGTTCCAAGATCCACCTATACTCACTGGGATCTCCACCTAGTGAACTCTCGAGGTATAAGCACCATGCAGTTTATGAGATATTAAAAAATATTTTAAATTTTCACTAGATGCGTCGACAAATACCTCAAAAAATCCTTTTATTGAACACCCCCTCCCAATACATCTATTTCCAATCATAAACTCTCATGTATTACATATCCGTAATTTGCTGCAAATACCGTCTCTTTATACCCCCCCCTCTATCCCATATACCCCAGTCGCTATACACAATATATTCACTCTATTTTCACATGCGTTTTAAAAAGCTCCTCGCTTATGAATGAAAGTCATAAGATATTAATCAACAATAAAGCCCTCATGACTATGCTTTTATATTTAGCTTGAATAGTCGACAAGGAAACTACCATTTGTTTCTACATATGACCAAACCATTGTAATCAAATTGAGATTAAACAAATAGCCAAAATTCTGACTTCCTATAATCTACTACTCAACTACCTAATCATGAATTTAGCTAATTATTTCTAAGTTCTTGTTACATACATTTGATAACGAGGTGATACATAATCTTTGGTATATCAAAGAATTCAGCTCTATATAATTGCAAATGACTCTTCACTTTATGTATCCTACATGAACTGGAGACCAAACCTAAAGGAAATGTCAAATCTACTATGATTTCTTAAGTAAATAAACTACCAACAACATACTCCCACATAGTAGCACATCAAATTTTAGATATCACTCTCTTTAACTCAATTTCACTCTTGATTAGGAAATGTGGTAGATAAATACTTGTAATCTTCCATCATAAATCTCATAAAATATCCAATGTATACTTTATTTTGAGAATTATAAGATGGCATCATCAGAATTGCATAACATGGATTTTTCCAGAAAGAAATTACTAGCAAATGTAAAGATATCTATCATCTCCAAATCTACTTCAGTCTAATTTGTTTTCCTTCAAAACACTATAACATATCACCATTATTCGTAGTGATAGACTGCAAATTATATACATATAATGCAAAAACCTAAGACAACATTATTTGTATCTGTCAACACATATATACTATGGCCTAATTCATAATGCTATGTAATTAAAAACTAGGAAATAACTTATAAAATTTCTCATGCCATGCCTTGGGAGCTCAGTTTCAAAATTCGTACATGATTTATCTGCAGTAACATGACAAAATCCATCCCATATAAAACTTAGAGGTCACTCCATATAAAGTTGCTAATTGACATCCCCATTTTGTAAGGAAATATTCACATCCATATTATGTACCTCCCAAAAAATACTAGCAATAAGATAGGAGGGTAGGTCTGGATGTAGGTAATACCTTCGAGAGCTCCTCACTACCAATTGATACCCTATATACTTAAATATTGTCATGTGATATAAAACTTAGTATTATAGATCCACACGCGTTTAACAACATTGTTTTCTTGTGGTTTAGGAATTCAGATCCCTATTTGTCTCTTTATTAAGGAATACTATTCTAATCATTATGTTTTATTATTTTGTTTAATCATGCGTGCATATGGCATATCTCTTAGATCATATGCTCTAACACACACAATATTAGCGTAATGTTTCCTATTATTTTCACTACTGAGGAAAATGAACCTCTAACTAATGTTTTTGAGGAACCCCTTATAAAAATAGCCGATGCGATCACGTTTGTAGTGGAGGTTACTAGAAGAGGTCATGGGTGGAGATTTTCTAAAGTGATGCTTTTTCTTCCAAGAGTGCGTTTATCATCTCTAAACCGCACAAGTGCTTTCAACTAGAGAAAGCACCAGATTGCGTATAAAACATCTCCAAGACACACAGGACACTCATGCACTCGATTTCAAAACCTGCCCTGACGCGATCGTCATCATGTGATGCATCAGGTTCTTTTACAAATATTCCACATCTGGTGCATCCTAAAAACACACATGCAAACGCAGAAACAATCCCAGAATGCAGTTTAAGAAACCACACTGCAGTGCGCTTATAAAACCCGTGCATCACGTAACAAGGTCGTCAATATCTCTCAAGCTTACCGGTACAAATTTACCTTGTGTGAGGCGCCCCACCCGCCATCGGTGCTCCCATTCACGCACTATTGTTGTCCATTGCTCCACCATCTCTGATTTCAAATTTTTACAAAAACGGGTGAAATTTCTGAGTTTTACAAATTCTACCTAATCAATATCGCCTCCTCGACGGCCAAAATGTACAAATAAAGTATTTTCCTTGTTTTTTCCATAATTAACCTCTTTTATCGAATTATTTTTCTAAAATAGCTTAGAATTCACCTTATTTAACCATAATAATAATCGACATGGCGTGCACTAGAGCCATTCGGCTCGCACTGGTTATTGGTCTGCACTGTCTGTAAATTTGCTGCAGGCCGCACACGCACTGCATGCTAACGATATCCGCACTAGTGTAGGGCGGAGTACCAAAACGACGCACCGTGATTTTTTAAAAAATTAAAAAGTGTGTGTGGCTTCTGCCATCTGGCCGATGTACAGATTGACCATGTGTTGAATTGTGGGAATGTTGTGCGTTAATAAAAATATCCGCCCCTAGGGTGAATAATTTTTGCGGTCTCACCCCCCCCCCTCCCCCGTCTTTAAACTTGACATAGTTAATGGTGCGGTCATGTAAAGCGACCACACCATTGACTATAGTAGATTACCAGGGATGGGTTGTGCACTTTCCCTAAAAGTATGGTCGGAGCATATAGTTTGTGAGAGCACCGCCCTCTCGACACCGGTAAATAGTCAACGTGTGGTTCGTCTATTATGACCGGCCTTGTGTACCTTGTAACAATGCGATGAGGATGTTGTGCTAAAATGTTTGGGGTGGACCACCTCCGGTCATGTATGAAAAATTTTCGGTGCATCGCCTTTCGGTGCGTGACCAAAAAAAGCATGCATTGTTATCGCTGCATGCCTATTTTTTGTGGTGCACCCAACGTTTTCTTTTTCAAAAAATTATATATGTGTTATTCCCTAAATATGTCACATTTAATATTAGTATTTATTATGTCAAACACTCATCGACGTCAAAGGAGAGAAAATAGGGAACAACAACAACAACGAGGTATACCAATATAACATGGTTTTCCCGTGGGAGAGCGACGAGAGGGAGAGAGATACGTAACCCCGTTCTATTACTGTACGGCGGGCGGCCTAGGGGTATCTAAGGCGCGATTTGGCCTACTCAAGTTCTTCACAGAGCTACATCCCTAAAGGGGCCATGGCATGTTTTTGCGACATCTTATACTGCGGTGGAATGCCCACCTCAAGGCTTTCGGGTTCGTCCTAACCGATGGGTACGCTTTCCCACCCGAGAGTGACATATATTTTCACTGCTGACCTATCGAGGAGAGGGGTGAATTTTCCCTCGTTTCCGCAGGTCCCCATTGGCTATGAAACATGAGCTCGGTTGGTGTACTCGCAGAGTGCCTGATACGTGGCGGATATATATTGTCTCCTTTAGATTTTCTAGGTCTCGGGAGGTAAATTACGTATTGCTTCATTTTCTGGTGGAGAGGAGGTGAGGTGCCTCTCATTACCGATTTCGACTCATTGCACACCATTGCACTGTGAAGAGAGGCTACATTAGTTACCCACTTCTCTATTTTAGTGTTGATTTCTTTGATCACAGGGCCACACATAGAGGTGGTCTGCACCATTTTTTCACATAGATTCTATACTGGGCTGGAGATATGTTTTGCCTGCACGCACAAGGGAGGAGTGAACTTCGCACTTTTGCTTTAGAGTTATGTTTATTTTTTGAGAGGTTTTCTAGAGACGAGGTCTTGCTTTGTCTGGCGGCATCCTCGTAGGTCAATGATCGTGCATGTGCAGTACTGGTGCTTGGGAGACAGAGATGATGCCCAGCAGGGGCGGGGTCAAAGTTGCCACGAGCATATCAGCATATGCACATTGGAGTTGCTGGCCGTTGTTGATGATATCCCCTTCTCGTTACTCGGTCCTCTTGTACGTGTGATGGTTTGGATTGGTGAGGGTGTGCCAGACATCCCCTTTTCTTACGATGATGAGCCGCCGGATGATGAGAGGTAATATTACCTTGTTTTATTTAAATTATATTCTAACATGTTTTTATTAAACTGTTTTTAATCATTTAATAGCAAAAGTGTCTAATTATTGTTGTGTACTTATATATATTTTATATGACATTGGGTCATTTTGATGGCGATGAGATGCCACTTCCACTATTGGTCCAAGTGGTGTAGATATTGATGATGATCGAGGATATGGCGGATGCCGAGGATTAGAGTCGGTGCAAAAAACCTATTCTTCATGGTGCATCGTCCCCACTCGCCTGCTAGTGCAGTAGACCGCATGAGTAGATTGAGGGATGGAGTTCGAGAGCAGCCAACTCTGTTGCACTTTTTGTGGAGGTGGGGAGTCGGGCCTGCACACTATGAGAGAGATCACTGGGTCGATGCTAAGGCGTGAGTAGCATAGATTTGGAGAGGCATGCCACGTGACATGTTTCACCTTGATGTGACATTTCGTAGGAGTTACGAGCTTAGTTATGCGGTTGAGGAGGGCCCTTCGATCGTAGAGTGTGGTCGAGACGTAGTATCGTCGATAGTCATAGTGACGCATGCATTTCGATGATCACAATCGGGGGAGTGATCATCGTTTGCCTCATGCTGCAGCATGAGTAGCTTGCGTAATTCGACCATGATCATGATGGAAACTGAGCTAGAGGACCATCCACGTCTGATTGTTGTTCTGCAGCATCCGGTCAGTACTCATAATCATGCGCTGGACCATCGACCAGTGTCGAGTCATCATGAGTAGCCAACGCTGAGTGCTTGATCAACATTAGAGCCACCACCAGATCAAGCGAGCACATGATGATCGACATCCATCTGAGCTTGTCAAGGCCGCACTCATTGGCCGAGTAGGCCTCGACTAGTACTACTATTGATGATGTACCACCGAGTTGATATTTGAAATTCTCTATATTACAGCTTGGTATATTTTTGATATTTATATATATATATATATATATATATATATATATATATATGGTCCACAGTATTTTCATATCATGTTTTAGTTGTACTTAATTTAGATGTTGGTGATCATCATGATGTGTGTATATTGTTAGGGTCATATTAGATATGTTAATTTAATGTGCAATCTCTATGGATAGATGTGTATGTGATAGCAGTTATTTGACATGCAATGTATATTTGATGTTTGTGTTGTGATGATGTTATACAATATTAATTGTGTTTTGTTAGATGATCATGGTCACGATAATTAGATGATGTTAGCGAATTTGAATGTGTTTTTTAGTCGAATATGATGTTTGTACGATGGTTATCATGATCGTGATGTTTATCTAATCTAATATTAAATCATGATATTTATTAAATATTATGTCGTGATTGTAATTGAAATTTTAATTTTAATTGTATGTAAAATTGTAATTGTATTTGTAATTGTAATTTTAATTGTAATTGTCTATATGTAAAATTGTAAAATTGTAATTGTAATTGTAATTCTATGTAAAATATCTGTAAAATTTTAATTGTAATTGTAATATTTAAGTTATTGTGAAATGATTGTAATTGTAATTGTATGTGAAATTGTAAAATTGTAATTGTATGTAAAATATTTGTAAAATTTTAGTTGTATTAATGTGAAATGATCGTAATTGTAATTGTAATTATATGTAAAACTCTAAAATATAATATTGTAAATGATGAATGTAATTTTAATTCTAATTATATGTGAAATTGTAAAATTGTAATTCTAATTGTAATTCTAATTGTCATTTTAATTGTAATTGTATGTAAAATATTTGTACAAATTTTTAATTGTATTAATGTAGAAATGATTGCTAATGTAAAATTGTAATTGTATATAAAATTCTAAAATTGTAATTGTAATGGTATATATGTAAAATATGTAAAATTGTAATTGTAATTCTAATTGTATGTAAAATATTTTGTAAAATTTTAATTAGTATCTATGAAATGATCGTAATTGTAAAATTTTAATTGTATGTAAAATTCTAAAATTGTAAAGTCGTAATTGTATGTGAAATTGAAAATTTCAGAATTCTAATGTAATTCTAATTGTAATCGTATGTAAAATATTTGTAAAATTTTAATTGTACTAATGTGAAATGATTTTATTAAAATTTGTAAATAATCGTAAAATGATAAAACTAGAATAATATGAATTTTTGTAACATAATAAAGTTTAGAAAATAATACAAATAAATTCATGTACTTTAGAATTATCATTACTTTATTATGATCTTACATACCAAAAAAAAGGACTTTATACAGTACGCCATTGTTTTTGAGTCATCAACATAATTGCAAATTATCAAGTGAAATATTGATTTTAACATTAATACAAATGCAAATTACCAGATTAATTCAAAATAGATATTATAATGCTTCAAAGAAAAAGAGTCTTATAAGTTATAAGTAATTAAGTCCTCTTCTTTATAAATGACCTATGCTTAAAAGGTATAAATATTGATGAAATAACACACGTACCATATCTATCTCTTGGTTCTCATAATCACCCTCATTATCTTCTAGCTACTTGTGCATGATAATACTATTGTTCTCAAAAATATGTTTTGATCTAGGGTCATGTCATCACGAACCACTGTAATCCCTATCTAACAAATCTAGGTAAAAAAAACACAGTTTGCCAGCTGTTTGGGGAAAACATAGTGGCTCCTTAGCTTCATCCTACATCTTTCTAGAGTTGATACATATCAAACTACTATCACGATATTCTTATGATTATTCCGACTCAAAAGGTGTCCCACCACTTGAACCTAAAAATAACATATTGAAAGAAGAGAACCACTTCAGGTAAATGATCTCTTGTATCTTTTCAACGTAACCCTAACGTCCCTCGTACTTCAGGTTTTTATCACGTGGCTAGACTCAGGCTAGATTGATCGAACTCAACTTCCACTCCACAATCTTGTGTCATGTGTCCATCATCGACATTTTCTCTGCGAAAATGGTGTCCATATGCCCACATAGATGGGAACAAATGCACTATAAAAAAGTTAAAAAATCATAGTGTCATGTGTCTTATAATAACCTGAACGATTAGAAATATGAAATATATATGTAATTACATTTGAAAGGTGGATTATTAAGTTTCAAATGTACATATAAATTAAATAGATTATTACCGTGTTGGGTGCACCCAATCCCTACGTTTAGCACATTGATCCGAATGCGATCGATTAAGTGTTGAGGTAGTTTGATTAGATTTTGTCCTTAAATTGATCGTTAACTAAAGAAAGCTTTTTAAAATGAAAGATAGTACAGTAAAAACTGTAAACGTGATGAATGGGATGATTAAACTGCCACAACGATAAAACGAGAGAGAAGAAGAAGCAAACGATTGATTGACGCGAGTTCGTCTCGGTGTGCACTACATCTCTATAGTCCCAGCTTTCAAAGTGGGCGTGCGCTTTATGTAGGATTGATCCGAGGAAGTATTTTACATAGAAAAAACACCATGCGATTGTGATCACGGTGCACTTTTGGATACTGTATAATCTGAAATTAATCTCGGTCTTGCCTCGACGCCTATCTCCGCACTCCAATTCGAACTCTAGTGATAGTGACGATCAATGTTGCAGAAACAAAAAGTGCCTCTATTCCCACAATTTCACATTGAATTCTCCAAGCCTTCAAAATCAAAATATATTCTTCATGAGGAAATTCCATGGCTTTATAAGTTCGTATCAGAACCTCAAAATTCCAAAATAGCAATTGGTTGAGAACAATTTGGTGAAAAATGTTTTCGAATCGTATCTTCACATGAACACTAGGAGATAAGTGTTGTTACGACCTTAGCGCATAAGTATATACAAAAAGCCAAATTCTGGACCTCATAATAAAACTTAGGCCCCAACGAGTTAGGGGCTAACTGTGTGGAGTTATGATCCTTCAGCATGTGAACAAGCATTATGGATGATTTGTTTTCGAGCGGTTATGGTTTCTCGAGTGTCACGGTTTGACTTATCCGTCACTGTTGGAAGTTGTTCCTGCATGTGTATATCACACTGCGTCCTCTCGCACCTTACAAGCTGACAACATAAACAAGTCTTCTGTCAGCGGTCTATAGACTCCGTCACAACTACGACGTGGTCTTCATCACAGGTAAAGTCCGCATGCGGTTGGACTTTCGTCGTTTGTGGGTTTATATATAGTTATATTATAATGTATTTAAACCAACATTTCTTTTAAAAGTCTAGAAACTTTTAGAATAAGGTTTTATATACATAGTGCTTTTAAATATGGTTTAAACCATACTATGATCAAACCTTATAATCAGGTTTATGAAATGTTTTAATAATAAACCTAACTCCCACGAACTCCTTAAAGGTTTTTGGTATAGTTTTTAATATGATTTATATTTGCGCTAGGTGATTTTTTTACCATAGTTTCCAATGTTTAGGGACCTGAGGCTGTCACTTTCGGGTGTTAAAGACTTAGGTTTATGATTAGGTCTTAGCACTTAGGGCTTAGATGTTTAGGACTTAGATCATGTGTATAGGGTTTTTAGGCTTAGGTATTAGTGTTTTAGATCTAGGTTTAGATTTTTAACCATAGCACCTTTTTACGTTGTAATGTATTTCACCCCTTTTGACTCAATTTTAACCCGAATTCGAATCCTGACAATCATAACACACTGCAATACATGGCGGAATCCCATGACACGCGGCATCTTGAACGATGGACACACATCTGATCGTGAACCGGTGGATTGAGAGTGAGCTGACATCGAACTTCCGGAGTCGACTAGACTTCTCCGTTGACTGTATTGAACAAGATCCTCCTGGATCAATCCTCTCCGCTTCGAAAAGCTTTTGGACCGATAAAGTATGATTTTAAGAAGACACTAAGTGAAGATACAACTCCCTCACTTTTCCAATCTCTATCCCTTCATTTTACCCCAAATTTTCCATGCCACTAGAGTCCCAACGGAAGATCATCTCCACTTCTTGTCGCTGGACAGGATAACTATCTCTCGCATCTAGACTGGTGCCTTTCTCCGCAACTCCATCATGTACTTGAGTGATAAGTGATCCAATAGAAAGTGATCATGATCCCATATCATCCCAGAATCAACAATCATACGAAGTTTCATACAACTTCAAACTTTCAATATTCACAAACACGAGTAAATATGCATATATAGTGGGTAAATTTAATCTGGAACGCGATTAATGCAATCTTCTCAACAATATTGAAAGGATCAAACATGATAGATTTTAGTTTCTTACCTTCTCCTTTCAACCCCGACTTTTTTCTTTGATATACAGCCATACTGTTCGTCGAAATCGAAAATGATGATTTGACGTGATGCTACTGCAGCACAATGTTGAACTTGGCCTCGAATCTCTTTCAACTGATTCCATACTACCCTATGTATCTTTTGTATCCGAGAAGAATAACCTCTCTCGAATAACTTGCGCTTTTCCTTTCTCGTCACGGTATACACAACTTACTCAAAATAATATAAAACACTCTGTCATCAATATGATAATTGTTTTCTTCTATCCGAGTACCATGAGGTAGCGATTCATAACTTTCTTTGAAATTATCATCGGTACTATCTTCCGTTCTATATAGCTTTCAAGTTTCAATGAACTATTATGCGCGTACTAAATGAAGTAATCAAAAGACAATCTATTCATCGTATCAACTACTTTATTCATCACACCCTTCTTGTTCTCAATTTCTAAGTGAATTTGTTGAATAAATCTCATCCAACTATAGTCGTGAGATTGTTGCAACTTAAATTTTGATCTGAATGTATTGAAATGGACGATGATCTCTATATGAATCACTATTTTATTACCCTTTGTGATTACCACTAGCATCCTGTTTCGAAATGGTTGTCGATGATCTAACAAAACGCGAGATTGAGTCGTTGTGAAGATTTTATGCTTAACAACTGATTTAAAAACATTAAAGTATTTTGACACATATTCTCCCATGTCCCGTTTTCTTAGAGCCAAAACTATGGGTGAAAGTAGTACTCCAGGGAGATGAGCTGGTGCACATAGATTCCATTCCCGGAATTTGCTTTACTGTTCATTACAACTCTATAAATGACTTGTGACACATTCCATTATTAGAGGCATAAAACATCAACTGCATCTCATATGATATTTCCTTTTTATGAAGTAGATGTTTTGGTTCTTTAACTAAATCTTGAAATGAATCTACCCTTTTAACCAAATTACCTTCATACTAAAATTCACAACCTGAACAAGTATCATTAAGATCTTTATGTTGCTCTTTATCGACATGAGTACGTATCTCTTACTTGAACTAATTAAGCGCTTCATCTGATTAGCATTAATTAAATTTAAGTGATTTTGAGTTTTATGTGCCTGAACGATGTACTTAATCCCATATTTCTTGAGATGATACATATGTCCCTTCCTATAAAATACTGCATCACGGTCATAGAGATAAGGGATACCTAAGACAATTCCACAAATGTCTAATGGTATCACATCTAGATCCACTTCATCGATATAGATAGCTGTGATTGAAAATTTTAACCGGAACTGTTTGGTAACTTGAATTTTAGATTGTTCCTTTAACCATCCTAAAGGATATGGTTTTGGATGATTATGTGTTTTCAAACCTAATTGTTTAACCAATGACTCAGATATCAAGTTTCCCTGTGATCCCATATTGAACAACGTATCTATCTTAGTATTCTTTGAAGTTACCCTTATATGAAATAACTCGATTTTTTTTCCTTCATTCAACTGTGTGATTTTAGAAGAAGCAAAAGCACTAGCTTCAGAAATTTTACCTGTTGTAACCATCAAAGTTATTTTTCCTTCATCACTTGAATCGGATCCCAATTCCAAGCCTTCTTGGATTGTTGTTTCAGCCTTCTTTTCACCCTTATTCGTTTGGAACTTCTTTGGCTTTAGTTACGGATGAAGTTTCCAACACCTAGCTTCATCATGGCTGATCCTTTGGCAATGTGTACAAGTAGGTATATCTTCTTCCTTCTTAGTTGTGACAGTCTTCTTTCCCTTTGACTTACCCTTCTTTTTTTTTTCTTCGGTTTCCATCTGCTTGGATTTCTTTGGTGTAAACTTGAAAGGTATACCACCTGATTTGACATGAATAGCTTGAACACAAACTTCATCAAAATCATTAGGATTGACCATTAATAACGTATGCTGAAAATATGAATGCAAACTACCAATATATTTCAACAAAGTTTCTTTTGTGTCCAAAGAAATACAAAGCGCTAACGCTTTCTTTTTGAATTCATGTGTGAACTCTTGAACATTTTGTCCCTTACCTTGTTGCAAGAGCTGCCAATCAACTACAACTTGTTGTGTGTGACCCAAAAGATAGAATTGTTTCTTTAGAGATTTTATAAACTTAGTTCATGAGCTGATAACTTTTCCTTTATGCTTTAAATCTATCCGTGTCTTGCTTTCCCACTAGATTAAAGTAGTACCCCCCATTCTAAGAGTAGTTAATTGGATCTTTGTCTTATCGTCATTAATATTTTGAATACGACAATAAAATTCTAACTGTTTTACCCAATTATCTAGTTTCTCAGGGTTTATTTCACCATCATACACAGGTAATTCGAACTTAACATCAAGTTTCAAAAGTGGACTCTTAAGTTTCTTTTCTTTTTTTGATTCAGAACTAGAAGTAGTAGTAGAAGAAGAAGATGATGGAGATGATGGAGGAGAAGGAGATTTATCTGCCTTGCCTTTACCCTTGTCCTTCTTTGATGCCTTCAAAGATGAGGCTGCATCTCTGTTCTTTTTGTCTTCATATAATTTTTCCAACATTTTCTGCATGTTTAGAAACATCTGATGGATTTGATTCTCATCCATGGGTTTCGTTTCAGTAGCTTCAGGAGTCTCAACAATCTTAGTCCCTGTCATCATTGATTGATGAACGACTTTCCACTTTTCGATCTCTGGATCAAATTCCTCAAGATCGCCTTTTCCACGTTACAATCCCAACCTGGTTAACATCCACTAACAAACAAAATACAAAGCACAACCTTCTCTGATACCAAAAATTATCTGAATGTGATCGATTAAGTGTTGAGGTAGTTTGATTAATTTGTCCTTTAGATTGAGTGTTAGCTGAAGAAATATTTTTAAATGAAAGATGACATAAACCAACAGCAATAAATGATCAAATCATAGCATAAAACAAATAGAAGAAGAATCAAACAGTTGATTATGGAGTTCGTCCCTGGTGGACTACATCTCCAAGTCCGCTTTCAAGTGGGCATCCGCTTTATTAGGATTGATCTGAGGAAGTATTTTACACAGAAAAAACACCAAACTAATTGTGCTCACAGGAAATTTTGGATACTGTAAACAGAAATTACTCTCTCTTGCCTTTCCGACGCCTATCTCTGCACTCAATTCCGAATATGGACGACCGCGCAATGCTGGAAAGAAGAACTGCCCCTATTCCTGCAATTGCACACTGAATTCTCCAAGCCTTCAAAAAACAAAGATATTCTTCATGAGAAAATTCCATGGCTTTATAAGTCTGCATCAAACCTCCAAAATCCCAAAATAGCAATTGCTTGAGAAAATTTGGTGAAAATTTTTTCGAATCCTATCTTCACATGAACCTAGCAGATAAGGTTGTTGACCTTAGCACATAATTAAATACAAAAACCCAAATTTGGACCTTATAATAAAACTTAGCCCCAAAATTTAGGCTAACCGGGCAGAGTTTCAATACTTCGGCATATGAATAGGCATTATGGACGGTTTGTTTCCGGCGGTTATGGTTTTCTGACGGTCACGGTTTGACTTATCCGCCACCGCATTCACATGTCATTTATACCCAGTAGTCTCTGCGCATTTACAACTGTCAACATAAACAACTCCGCTACGGTCTATAGACCTTTCACAACTTCCGACATGGTCTTCTTCACAATCAATGCATGTGGTTAGACTTTAGCGTTGTGGGTTTCTATATAGTTTTATTATAATGTATTTAAACAAACATTTGTTTTAAAGCTCAAATTTTTAGAATAAGGTTTATATCATAATTTTTTAAATATGGTTTAAACCATACTATGATCCAAACCATATAATAAGGTTTATGCAATGTTTTAATAATAAACCCAACTCCCGAACCCTTAAAGGTTTTTGGTATAGTTTTAATATGATTTATATTTGCTCTAGGATTTTTTTACCATAGTTTTAATTTTTAGGACCTAGGCTATCACTTAGGTGTTAAGACTTAGGTTTATGATTAGGTCTTAGCGCTTAGGCTTAGATGTTTAGGACTTAGATCATGTGTATAGGGTTTTAGGCTTAGGTATTAGTGTTTTAGATCTATGTTAGCTTTTTAACCATAGACCTTTACATTGTAAGGTATTTCACCCTTTTTGACCAATTTTAACCCAAATTCAAATCACATGACAATCATAACACATAAATACATGCCATGAACTTGACACTGAATCATGGACAATACTGTCGGAACTGGCGGATTGGAGAGTAAACCGAACATTGGAATTATAGAGTTCATTAGACTTCTCTGCTGAACTGTATTGAACAAGATCCTCCTGGATCACACATCCTCTTTAGCACGCGGGTAACAACCAATTGCACTGTATTTCTCTCTGACTTGGTCAGTAACGCAAATGTTGGGGCATATTTTTGGCATATTTTTCTTTTAAATGATCGGGGTAAGGCACACTTATTCCATTCAACCATCTAAATTCCTTCCTATCACTATCCCATTTCATCCTCTTTTGTTCGTACAATGCAACCCACGTGTTTCTTCGGAATTGTAAAGAAAGAATTTATTGATTGCTTCAATTTCTGCATTCGATGATGAAATCAAACCGACATTATATAGTACATAGAGATCAAAATATACACTATATCGAAGTTCAACATGAATATTTACGTTGTATAAACTTGAAAAATTATAAGTCGCTTACTCTTTATCAAGCACATTTTTCCATTCGTTTAGAAAAACTACCCTTCTCTTTTGTCTTCATCCCTTTCATCATCCCAAATCACCACACCTGGTCTGTTTTCAATCTTCTTGCTGTACTCATTGGCATAATAGAAAGACTCATATGATATGTACCCCTCTACCATAGACCCCTTAGGTTTTTCCCTTTGTCGAACAAAACCTTTCAATTTCTTCATGTACCTCTCTAAGAAGAACATCCAATGACAAGAAACCTCCCCAAATAATCAACCTCATCTACTAGGTGGATCAGAATATGAACCTGAAAGTCCATGAAACTCGTTGGCAGTTCGTTCTCAAACATATAAAAAATCTCAACTATCTATTGATGTCGTCGTGGAATGATAACCACATGAATCTCCTTTGATGTGATCTAACGTAAAAATGCAGATAATTTAGATATGGCACGTCCTAGGTCTTGACGGAATTCATGTTTCACACACCCATGCACGAACAAAGGATAATGACACTACACAGTTATAAACACTATAAAACATTAGTTATGTTTTATGATCCCTGCATGGGATAAAATTTAATAATATAACAAATAATGAAATCATTCTTTTGACATTATACATTTTCTTAGAATATTCAAATGGTCATGATGTGATATCAACCCCGAAAAATGGTCATCCACAGTGAAGCAGCACCATAGTGAATGCTCATATGAAGATGGCACCCTCACACCCATTATAACTTCCTTTTCCAAAGAAAGATCATGTTTTTTAAAAATCCATGGGACATCACCTTCTTTGAAATACCATGAATTAGAGGGACCAACTCTTGCCTCTGATCTTGTACTTTCTAATCGTCTTGGCAAATGTTTCTTTTTATTTTTTTAAGTAATAAGATCTTTCCTAACAGCCAATGTGTCACTTTTTTTCGAAGATATGTTCCTCCATAAAGAAGATGAAACAATTTTAAATATATGCATGGGGTCTAATAAGAGGGTAATCTTAAGATGCTCCCAATATGGGAGGTTATAAAAGATAGATTTCATTTTCATCCGAATTGAAAATTTCTCAACATAGGTGTCTAAGAATTCTGGATCATCGAACATAGGCTCCCCATTTGAATTGAGAATTTCTATGAACTCATTCTCCTTCTCACTCTCATATGCTCTGAGAAATTCAACTGGTGTCGTTATTGGAGGCCTTTGGGTTCTCTCTCATTTACCATTGAAAGCGAATGATTCTCTTTTGTAAGGGTGTTATTCTCAGAGGAATAACCTGGAGCATTCATACACTGACTTTCGTAGGTTGTTGGACCATCTAGCTTTCAGAGAAGGTCCACAACATTTACGTCCAAAATTCCATTTTGTTACAAGACCTGCGATATTATTGTATACAATTTATATGCATGGCACGTTAAATAATATCATGAAGATCGGAACAATTACAATGAATTAAATAACTAATATGTGAAATAATATTGTTACGTATATAAACAAATCAATAAACATGTAATTTACCAGAGAAAAATCCTAAGCCTGGATAATCATGTGTTGTTTAAGCACATATGTCATACAACGTAGAATTACTCTTTGCTGCGATGGGTCTTGATACATCGTATACATTTATCCCATCCCATAATTCCTTCAATTCATCTACCAGTGGTTGTAAGTCGACATCCATATTCTTCACTTGTATTTTACTAGGCACTATGAGAGCCAACATAATATGTTCATTCTTCACGGAAAACCATGGGGGGATATTGTTTTTTTATCACTACTATAGGCCAAATAGAATAGTTGGTGTTCTGGAGGGAATATGGGTTGACACCATCCATGGCGATGTTGAGTCGTAAAATTCGTACTTCATCCTTGAATTTTTCGGGCCATGTATCCTCTATATGCTTCATGGCTATTGAATCAGTTGGGATTCCATAACTCCCAACTCACTTCTATTTGAGGCATGCCATCCCTCCAACATAGCTAATTCTTTGCAACGAAAGAGCCTTTGAATCCTTGGGATTATAGACATGTGCCTCAATATCTTGAAAGCAGGACCATGTGATTTACCCTTATTTTTTTATTTATCATACCTGTCATGTCCACATTTCGAACATATCTCTTTGTCTGCATATTATCCTCTATATAGAATACAATATTTTTGACATGCATGATATGATATATACTCAACACCCAACATTTTCAACAATTTCTTTGCCTCTTCGCAGCAACCAGGCAAGACATTATCACTCGGAAGAACCTTATCTTTGAATAACCTGTAGTTGGTGATCATGGAAAATATTAAAGGTACATTAATGCCAATATAATTATTAACGTTCATAAAATTGACCATTTGTAATGTTAATTGTGATTATATTTCTCAAATGTATATAAGGGAGGAACTTATGGTAAGTTAGCTCAAAATTTCCGAGAAAAATGCATTCGACAAGCCAAAATTTTCTTTCAAGTTTTACAGTAATATCGTTGTCCCTA
Organism: Pinus albicaulis; assembly: GCA_034641835.2. NCBI lineage: Eukaryota > Viridiplantae > Streptophyta > Pinopsida > Pinales > Pinaceae > Pinus > Pinus albicaulis. The sequence continues at coordinate 422,194,028 of CM076569.1, read as the reverse complement.
ACTGGGTATAATTTTACTAACCGCCAGGTCCAAAGAGAGGGGTGGTGGAAGCAAATTTAAGGCTTTTGAAAATTGTGTCAGCGATATGAGCATCATCCCCTAGCTTATCATCATTTTGGAATGCATCTAAAACATTGTCTCCATGGCAGTAGTATCCCTTAAGTAATCATCCATACCAACCTCTCTTTGGTTGCCTACATTTCCAGCTTTTGAAGAACCACTATTGTTGTATTCATTCCTAATTGATGAATTTAGACGTACCAGGAATTAAATCAGTGGTTGATTCAACCATTCTTGGTATCGTTCCTCTCTGATTCTTTCTCTTAATTTAACCTTCTCTCGATTTGACATTGTCATGGGATGCAACGGAAGATGGTAGGTAGGTTGCTCATCATCACTAAAATCCTAATATTTTCAAAAAATATATTTGAACATGATTAGTACAAAATCTATGATATCAATTAGTAATAACATTGACAATGAATGAATAATTTGTTTGACATTGAAATAATTACATTAATATACCAAACAATTATTATTACCATCATTGTCCTGGGATTGCGGCTAGAAGATGCAATATTTTTACAATTGGCAAGGTGAAGCGACTATCCATTTTCATCTACCAAATGCGCTTTGTGGTATGTTGCTCCTGATAAGAGCTTCCGACATTTTGGAGCTGTTTGAATATTTTTTGCATCTAAACTCGATTTTGAATCTGCATGAACCTACAAAATTGTATACATTATAAATTTTATCAAGCTGATTGACATGGATAAAAAAACATAAACTAAATTAGATAATGAAAAAATAAATAAAATATGAAGTAAATATTACGTCTCGAGATGGATAGGGAGAACTTCGCGATGGACTTTAAGAAATATTATGGAATGAGCTGGATTTTGAAGAATTGTCCATTCGATATAATTAAGATATTTTCTCGCTGTATTTGATAAAAATCAACAATAAATTTTAGTGCAAACACCTAAAAGTAATTTTGGTGCCTTAAAATGGACTTATTGTTATTGGTGCTTATGTACAGATAACTGCACTGGTGCATTTTAGCTACTTCGCACCAGTGTCATTTTATTAACTAACGCACCGGTGACGAAAAGCCACAAATTAAAAATACGCAGCTTTATTTTTTTTAAGTGAAAAAAAAGCAGTAAATTGAAAAATGGGCGACCAAATATTTTTGAAAATCTAATTTCATAAAACAATTCTTTAAATACTAAACACTTTTCATTATTTCACTATTTTTGCAAAAAATTTCAACCAGATATTTGCATGAGACATACCTGGAGCAAGAGAGCACGAGAGCACTATGGAACAACGAAATACTTCTGAACAGAACTATTCAGACAATCAAAATTCCAAATCTTTAGTGATTCAAACCTTGTAGTATAGAATTTCAAATGATCTCATAATTAAATTTATTGTTTTTTTTTACATTTTTTGCAGTATTTTTTACGCAGTACGTAAAAAATTTGAATTTTCTATTCATTTTCAAAAACAAAAAAATAAAAATAAAAAACAAAAAAACAAAAAACAAAATATAAACAAAAAACCAAAAAATCCATTTTACTCTAAACCCTTTCTGCCCTTTCTTCTTCCTGTTTCTATGATTTCAGAATTAGGGATTTTCATTTTAGATTTATAGGGTTTGTATTTCTATATATACAGGCCTATGACATTTAACCCACGGGATGACTTGCACAGTCAGATCCCAATCCATGTCGGCTCTTGCGTGAATTTTTATAAACTAAATTTATTTAATCGGTGTGCCCTACATAACTTAGCGCACCGGTGCACTGCCTTATCACAATGCACCTCACATGTACTGCTTGATAAAAAATTTAAAAACAATTTTTTTTTAATACATGTGCCATATGTAAAATAGGGCATCGATGTGCTATTTCATTATAGCGCACCATGCACGCACTGTTTGGCAAAAATAAAAAATTATTTTGTGTTAATTGGTGCACCATGTAACATATAATACACCGGGTCTCCTTGTTGACTGAGAGCATCGCATAGTGGTCTCCTGTTTGCGCGGGGCGTTTATAAGAATAGGTCGCACCGCCACCTCCACAATACCATATTCTACGAAAACTAACACTAGACAAATTTTTATTATTTTGTCTGTGTTAATTGGTGTGGTGGTTAACATATAATACATTGGTTCTCTTTGTTAACATAGAGCATCTTACGGTGTTTTATAGTATTTGGCGGTGTGTTTATAAGAACACGATGCACTGACGTTGGTGCGTACAACATGAAAAGCACACAGGTTTCTTGATATTTTGTTTTTAACTGAAAAGTTGATGATTTATTTATAAAATATTTTAATGAATGATATGGTACAGGTTTCATATTGATAAAGAAATGACTGACAAGAGATCAAGTAACAAAAACACTAAAAACACATCAAGAAAAGAAAAAAAAGGAAAGTTCTTTGTAAATTCTTTACAAAAAATATTATTTTTGAACTATATGTAAGTTTAACTAAAATGTATTGTGTACTGTGTATCATGCAGAGCCACCAAAATGACGAAGCTCGATAATATTATTTCTAATATAGGACCAGAAAAGTGTAAAAGCTTGATGGAAAAATTGCAAAAGGATGAATCAGATGAATGAAAAAATACTATCGATCCAATATGAGTTTCTTTTTTTATTTTTCATTAATAATATACTTAAAATTATTACATAACATGTTTCAAAAAATCTATTAATTCACATATGTTTAATGCTCTACATGGACCAACAACTCAAAAAAGGAATTTTGTTCTAAGAAAATAAAAAAATAGAACATGCAAATGAAAATGAATTGCTCCTTAGCTCATCTGGAGTGGTGCTGGAGGTTAACGAAAGTGGGAAAAACTTTTACAAAAGTTTGAGGGATCTAGTGGAATGAATGTATAAATGTTCTTTCCACTTGCAATACAAAAATCAATCCAATGATTCCAAGAACCAAATTTTATCTAAACTATAGGAAGGGTTTCTAGAGAATTGGTCAATGAGACATGTCAGAATTTTAATAGAAAAAACGTACAACAACAAAAAAGAAGGAATGAAAAAGTAATATTCCTTTAATTTTTTTTTCTAGAATTATTTATAAATATCATTTTTATTATATTTAATTTTCATATATCAGTATAAAAATTAAATAGTTTATTGTCATGTTACATTTTCAGGAAGATTATGAGAATCTCAAAAGATGAACGAGCTGATATCAGAAATATGTGAGTAGAAATGTCCGAAAAGGTGTACAAGGAGATGTCAAAGAAATGGACAAAATTTCGTCGCAGGAGGAGCGATCTCAAAAAAAATGTACTTCAAATGTAATATGTAATCATTGAATTTTTCGATCATTAGGTACAATAAATAAAAAATTTAGCATTAAATATTAATTTTCAAGTATTTTCTTGCAGAAAAGAAAAGAAAGTGGAACCCATTCATCACATAAAACAGGGCGACAAGGAAGAAAAGGGTTTATATCTAAGTTTGTGAGTAATTGTTAATTCCTTATAACAACTTAACTAGATTTCATTTTTGTATATTTTAAGTTTTTTTAGAACAATCATCATTGAATGTCTTCAAACAGGTGCTAACATACAAAGAAGAACCATTAGACAAATTGATTGACATTGGGTTAAATATGGGTTGTGAGTATATGTTGGCATATCAGAAATTCATTATGGAATTTGTAAGAATCTATCGATCTTGTTTTACTTAGCTTCGTCTATAATTAATAGAACAAAAAATATTTTATAATAAATATATGATTTGTTATGGGGTATAAAAATTATATGAAACAAAGTATGGAACTGCGCCAACAGATGAAATCTTGAAAGATGGCATGAAATTAGGTTTTGAAATCATTTGTATAGTTCATGATTCAATTGATGCTATGGTACGTCATTTCTTTTCTATTTACATTGATGTATATTATTTAATATTGCAATTTTCATTATTCTCACCAATGTATATACACTCATTACAGTTTATTTTTATGTTTGTAGATGGAAGGTGAAGAAGAAGAAAACAATCAACATCATCAAAAAAACATTCCTCAAAATAACCCAAGTCATGGAAGTAGCTCGAGTAGTGACAAAGGTTCAAGCGAAGAATGATGATCATTATGTTTGGATATCAAAGCAAGGTGTTGTATTTTTCGAAATATTATTCTGTGAAATTAGACATTTTGTTTAATGTAATGGACATAGTGTCCCAATTGAAAGACAAAGTGATACCAATAACTGTCCCATTTTGTATGACAAATATTGTCTTATTCATATATATAATAAAATATATTTTAATTTATTCTATTGCGTTCTCCATTTTCGCTGTGAAATGTAACACTAGTGATTAAATTTATGCATGATTAAATATTATAATGAAGAGATGTGAAATATGATGATATGATGTAACAAATTAATCCAAACATCACATTCAAATGCACTAATAAAAATTTAATTGATGTGAATATTGTTATAAGATAGGTGTCGTCTTTTGATGAATAATGAATTCAAAAAAATCGCAGTAATTATGATATGATATAAAAAATTAATCCAAAAATCAAATTCAAATGCATTAATAAAAATCTAATTAATATGAATATTGTTATAAGATATGTGTCGACTTTTGATGAATAATGAATTTTAAAAAATCACAATAATTGCACTATCACAAGTTGATGTTTCTAAAAAATACAAAATGAACACCGCTGTGTGTCAATTATTGTACACCGGTGCATTTGTATGATACATCGCACCGATGCGGTTCTACGACCTATGGTCACCGCAAAAATACCAATACCAATTATAACTCTTGGCGCATTTTTGTGATACTGCGCACCGATGCGTTTATGTGAGACTACTCATCGGTACGTTTGTGCAACCTATGGGCACCACACAAATACCAATACGAATTAGAAAAATGGGTGCGCTTGTGCGATACTGTGCACTGGTGTGTTTATGTGAGACTACTCACTGGTGCATTTGTACGACCTATGGGCACTGCACAACTACCAATACGAATTAGAACAATCTATGCGTTTGTGTGATACTGTGCACCAGTGCATTTCTATAATACTACGAACTGGTGCGTTGATACAACCTATGGGCACTGCAAAAATCCCAATACCAATTAGAACGGCCCTTTCCGTTGTATCACCTAAAATGCGCCCAATGTGGTTTTAGACCTTTATGGCCTAGTGCATGCACCATCAGCTGCCCAGGGCCGACTGTTTAGATGAGATGCATCGGTGCGTTAACACCTGAGTAGCGCACCGATGAAAAAACATCCGTAATAACCTCCTGCCACCAAGTTTTTTTAGTTGTGTTTAAATTCCATTAGAAGCTTCACCAAAACCTCTGTCACCGAAAACAATAGTTGTAGAAAATGTTTTTATGACAATTTTGGCCAATTTTATAACACTAAAAACCTCCCTTCTAACCTCCGCTAGAGGGTATTTTCCTTGTAGTGTTTTTACGTAGAGTCTTCATTAAATTAGTTGCATTATATACATCAACACTAATATCTTTAATCAAGTATGTAACTTGTTGTAGCCTCTACAACACCCCCTAAAAAATTTAGCCTGAATACCCAAATTTTGGGCCCCCCTTTGCTTTTCAAGGTTTTAATCGGTATTCTTCTGTCTTGAATTGGTTAAATCCTTAGGTGACATATCTATAATTGAGGGCTATGGTTTCTCATGTTATCACAAGGCACATTACCTATTCCCACATTACTTCATCTTGGTTATCATTCTTCTGAATGCATTATGATTCTTGGAACTGCTTCTTCATTCATGCACTTTTAATTTTTTATACTACCACATTGTGTATTGCAATATACAGGCATGGGTTTTGTATTGTATGAGCGAACATCCTGGCCATATTTCACCATGGTGCTTCCCCCCTAATCTGAATTTTAAGCTTAATATTCCATGACCATTTCTTGGTGATTTCGATCACAGTAATAACATTGTCATGGTGGAAATTTCCTTGCATATCAATACCATTTTCAGTCATATCCTTGAGTGTTGAATTGGTTGGAGGAAAAAGGTTAGTTTATGGACTCAAGATTCAATCTTCAAAATGCACATTTTGCGTTAAACTTATTTTCAAGAAAATACATTGGGTTAATATGATATTCCTCTACTTCTCCTCATTTACACTTTGGTGATTAATGCATAATAATCTCAGGGAAGAGACCAAATGTAGAAAAGGGTCTCTCCTCATTAATAGCTTGAATGTTCATTTTTTTCAAATGAGGTAACTCAAAATTGTTTTTTCTATCATGAACCTTAGATTTCATAGGACTTTTTATTTTATGTGGATCTTAATGTACTTAAACTAATTTCTTTTGCTTCATCAAGAGGATAGTCAATTCATAATTCTCCAACATTTCACCAGAGATTATATTCAAGGTACTTAAATAAGATGGTACAAAATTAGTACAAGAATTCTTCTCATCAAACACAACACCCTTTTGAAAAATCACTACCCATTTGGACTAAATAAAATAATTTATATGCTTTCAACTCTTTATAAATACATAACATAATAAAAGCATGAGCATTAAGATACAAATTTTTCTAATTCAAATCTAGAATATTCGTCTGAACTTATGCAGGAACGCAAAAAAATACAAATATAAAGATAAACACAAAGATGAAGCAGAAATAAAATTTCATTTCATTAATAAAGAACTGAAATATTCTTACATACAAAATGGAAATAAACTAGCTTGAGCAATGGTATCTTATCTCTTAGAAGAGATGTGGCAGCTACATGCCTTTGAACTGTGTTACAATGTAGCTCAAGGGCATTTTTATTATTGAACATCAAATGAAAATCCTAAACAACCCAATCCATAACCCCAGGAGATGAAATGCCAATATTTTATGGGCCTCGTTGGCGTTAGTTGGGCAGCCAACTTCCCAGGGTCGTAGCTTGGTCATGTGATCTATTTTTGGCATATACGATACCTTGTTGGAAAGGTCTCTCCGAGTACTACATCATTTGTTGAAAACCCCTACCTATGACTATGAGCCTGCTTCGAACCTCAAAAGATGTATTTAGGGGGTAAGAACATCTCCAGAAGTTTAGGGCCCGAAAAACTGCTAAAAAAAGTAGATTCTGTAATAATCAAGGAAACTAATGAAACCGACTACGGGTCTAAGTGGAATAGGTGGGTGGCCACCAATATCCACCTAGATCAAATATGAACCCAAGACAAACACAATTTTTTTGAGATGTTTGATTAAATGATTCTTCTCACACCATTTTTTAGGTGGAAACACATCTCATATTACTGTGATCAAGATTATATTTATAAGGTAATTTGAGTAAACACAATTTCCCCCCCAAAAATAGAGAAATTCATTTTCTTAAATCAAATATATGGCCATCTCAATCAAGTTCTCAATCTTCCTCTCAAAAATTTTATTTCCCTTAGGAGTATAAGATATCGACCTCTTCCATGAGTACCATACCCTTCAAATTCCTTTCTCACTATTATGTATTGAATCATTAATATTACGCAAAAAACCAACATAGACATAATGCGCATAATTTTTTTAACACACCCAACACCCTAATCCTGCATTAGGTTTGTTGGGTGTAGTCAGACCTAACCTTCAAGATTTATTATGAATTTGGGGTTATATAATATCGTCTTTCATATTCCTCCTCAAATCACAATTTTGACACCATCATCACCTTATGCTCATTTAGATATTTCTAATGATATGAATTCCATATCATTATGAGCTCCAAACACAAATTAATGCCCATTTTAATTTCCCCCGTTAGGGCCACATCATTATCCATACATGTCCATGTGGCTAACATGTTGCAAATCTTATACATGTGTTAGCACCACATTAGTCCACATAATAGTGCTACATGTCATATTGGACCTCACCATATTAACAATTTCCATAAGCTTGTATTGTCCCTTCTCCCAAGGTTTTGATATCTCAATACACCTTATATACCAATATATATTATATGGAAAAGGTTCTCTAGTATGTTGAAATGGTAAACCCTCCAATATGTTATCATGGTTGTTATGCGGAATTATGAATTACGGATAAATCAAATTCCCTAAATGTGGTGTTATTCATTTAGAACAACAGATTAAAGACTTTGCAGACACTTTATCTAAGAGTAAATAGACACACATAAAGATAGATGAACCTACTTGTGGTCCAAGTATTTCCTATTCTCCTTCTATCGCTTTTGCTATATCTTCCAATCCAACTTAGATCGCCAGACTAGTTCCTGCAAGTATAAACACTAAACAACAAAGAGATTGCAATATACAGATGCCTATTTATCTTGATTAGTTAAATTGATTGAACATGAAACATATATATTAGTTAAGAATCCATCATATGAGAAATAGAAACATAAACAGATACATATATTGGGGAATTAACAACAATGTTTATTAATGATTAGAAGGGGGAGGTTACAACCAATGATCGATTTGATGTCACCAGCTCTAGCATCATCCCAGCCTCATCACAATCAACATATCAACAGCAACCATTAGGGGAATTTTGAGGTCTAAAATGGGCCTCCTAAGAAAAATGTACAACAAAAATAAACTTTATAACAACCAATAGGATTCAAGATGATGATGTAAATCATGGGGGATGATTTACCATTTTTTAAATAAAAGGGTAAAAATATTAAAAACTAATAAAATAATAAAATTACGTTTTCAACTCGTATTTTCAACTTATCTCCCAAAATTTTTACTCAAATTTCTAGTGGGAGTACTTGTTGGATGCAAAATTTAATTCCTCATCCAAGGAGTACCCATGTTGCATACTTTCGATGAACTCTACTACACGAAAAAATGAGAAATACATAAAAAACATGATTGTAATCACAACTATTATATATTTCTGTTTTGTTATTAAGGCCCTTAAGTATCTCAAGGTACTCCTTGGATGAAAGGAAATTCACCGTCAAGTATTCCCACTCCGAAAGTGAGTAAAAACACTTTGGAGAATAAATTGAAAATTCTATGGTGAAAAATAATTTTTTCATTTTCCTCTAAAATTTATTAGTGTCATCAAATCTTGTTGATTTTTTCCACTATTATTTTATAATTTTATGACCCATTTGAACCTCAAAATTTTGTAGTATCATATATCTTTAATTGAGAATCCAACAACATTTCTTTACCAAATTTCTTCCTTCCCTAACACTAAGATTTGTGCTCAATTTATGGGGCAATTGAAGGTAGTTTCTCAATCAATGACTTTCTAATAATAGGAAAGACATGTTCCCAAGCTCAGAGATGTTATATGGACACTTAGATTCAAAGTTTGACACATATGGACTCTTCTAGAAGGCACTGGCCATGTGGAGATTCCAGAATACTGATAATTTCGCTCCCATTTTACCAACGCTCTCTTGAATGTCGGGAAGTGCATTATAGTGCACCCTTGAATGGAGGGAGATGCATATGCAATGCAGTTAGTCCCTGGAGAGGCATTATTGGTGAGCTCATAAGTGATATAGCATATACTTCAAACCTTGTAAACCTTGCAATAGAAGTCATGAAAGGTTTGTTCTTGTCTTAGGGCATGTAGCAACTCAAATGATAGGGAATGATAGATCCTATTTCATTGGTCTTGGGGACGATGTCTATTTTGACCAGGTAATCGGGGATGATGCCCAAATTAACCTATAACAACTGCCCCCTAAAGAATGAAGTCATAATAATAATAATATTTTTTGAATGAGATTATTTACGACGTGATGAGCTGGAACTAAAGCAGAGTGGTGACCTGCATCCATCTTACAATACATTACATCATGATATTTTCATCTTGATCATGAATCACTGAGGGAGGCATTCCCATGCTCAACACATAAAATATCTAATAACATGTAAATAGTGCATAAAGTCATCTACATTGGAATGTTTCCCAATATAGACATGCCTACAGATATAGGCCCATGTTCGAATGACAATCTGTATGTAAGGTCACCATACAGATGATGTGTACAAAAATCCTGAAATCGCAACCCGGATGGCTGAAACTAGATATGGGATCTTCTTATCTCGTTCACTCGATCATTCAGGTACAAGTCTAACCATGTGAATATATTATTTGTAGTCAAACATGGTAAGACATCGTTTGATTAACAGCCAATGATGTGAGTTGTTAACAAACACGAGAGAACCACCATTGATGTTAATGGATCTCAAGGTACTGTAGTACATTTCTTAAGACGTGAATCGATGATTTTATGTCGAATGCCAAACAAAATCTCTTAGTCAAAGGTCCAGAAGTGAGGATCTTGTTAATGCTGTAACAAGCCTCATGGTAAGGAAGATGAGGTTTCTAAGTAAACTTCCTGTATGATGATTTGATGTCCACAGGAAGCCACTTTATTGCGAAGCGGGAGTTACTAATTTGGGAGAAAAAATGTGACTTGAGATAGCAATGTTCATGGATGATTTTCATGAGAATGAAGGTTTATGAGTATTGCAGAAGGATGAGTATTCACTGGATGACTTCTCTTGAACATATCGGCGACACTGAGATGAGATGGCAGCATTGACCCAAAACCAAAGTGAAGGTATGATGAACCATATGTATGAATGAACCGTCAAGAAGATTACCCAACCCAAATAGTCACGATGATGGAGTGAAGTGTCATGTTCAAGAGCGACCTGTTACCGTAAAAGTTATGTTCACTTTCCCAAATTTTCCCTGGTCATTTTTCAACCAGTGCCTCTTTTTTTTTAACAAGCTTGAGGAGTATAACATATTCTTGATTATTGATTCAACCCTTCGGGCGAATAATGTATCGCTATTTAATAATTTAATGAGTCTAGCAATGAATGAAACTCAATTCTTTCCATGATCGACAAGTTCGTTGCTATTTCATGTTTTAACGAGCCTAACGACAATGACAACCTGGTCCTTTTTCATATTTAGAGAGTTTGAAAAAGAGGAAAAAAGAAATCTCCATAAGTACTTTTTCATAAAGTTGTCGCTCATATCTGAAAAAGTGTAAAATGATATCTCAGAGAACCTCCTAGCCATGTTCGACTAAGGCTTTCCTTTTTCGTAAATAATCTATCTCAGTCTGGAAAAGGGTCAAACTTATACCGAGTAGATATTATTTCATTTACTTTTAGCAGCTCAAAAAGACAAGTTCTCGGTAATATTTTCACATTATCGGAGTCTGAAAAGAGCTAAAAGAAGACTCTAGGGGTTCCTTTTTCATTGTTATCGAAGCTCGAAAAAGAGATAAAGTGTGCTTCAAGTCCTTTTTTTCTTTTATCAAAGCTCGGAAAATAAGGATAAAATTATGCTTTATTGTCAAATCATTCTTGAAATAAATTTGCACGACTAATCTTCTCATCAATTGCAAACCTATTCAGAACAGCATCAAATGGATTAAAAATACCGATTTCATGATTAAATTGAATAAAAAAATAGTCACATATTTGAAAATAATCAAATGACTAATTAAAAGAGTTTTACTATTCATTTTTACCATTTTCATTTTGGAGCTCTGAACTTGTTTTTGCCCCCAAACTTCAGTTGCTGATTGTGGTCAATTTTATGGACGCTTTTCATCAATTCTTGATCCAAGTTGGTGCCATAAACCCCCTCTTTCTTTTAGTAGTCATTTAATTGCAATTTTTAGGGAATTGGGCCCCTTAGGGTAAATTATTTTTCAAAATATGGAAATGCACCCTTGGGCATCTAAAAATGCGGTGGAATGCACTCAAAATGAAGCTCGGGTGCAACGCACTGTTTATTGACCAAGACTGCATTGGGCACAATTCACAATTTTTATTATTGCATTATAATATTCCAACATTAGCATGCAGCTAATTGGAATATTGAATTTTTCTTTTGACACATAGGAGATGAATAAATGGGTAAGGAGGCCTATACAATTCTAAAATAGGAATAAAATCCCTCATGATTTGAAAAGGGATCATTATAATAGATGTATTTCACACCCTCATGTGTGAAAAGGGGCAATTACATGTGGACAAGGTCATTTTTGACCAAGTCAACAGCGCTAGAATGGAAGGTGGAGATCATCTATGGAGACAACGCAGTGACAGTGGGAGGATGATTCCTTGGTGAAGGAAACCCTAATGAGTGGGACCCAAGGTGAGAAGGCTTCCACTTGTTTATAAGGAGGGAAAGGCAGCTGTTAGGTCCCTATATCACTAGTATAGCCCCTTATTATTGTTAGTGTAAACCCCTTATTGTTATTATTGTACCCTTGTAACCCCCATTTTGTTATTATTGTGCCCTTAAATTATTATTGTTAGGTCGGCTAGGATTACATTGTGGCCCACTAGGATTACATTATGGTCCCATGGACTCCTATATATAGAAATGAGGTTTTGTGAATTGTATCATCCAAGAATTGTTCATTTATGTAATGTATTGGAGGTTGCCCCCTCGAAGTGGCTTATTTCTAAGGCGTTCATATCTCTTTTCTTCTATTTTTGGAGCTGGTTACACAACATTTGGTATCAGAGCTTGGGATTCTAGGGTTTCGCTGCTCCAAACAGGTCATCGTGGAATTTTCGCTATAACTTGTTTTCTACGAAGTTTCAGAAGCTGAAATTTTTAGGGTGCGAAGAAAAAATCTTGAGGAAGCCTGTGTAAAAATTTCAGAGTTTGGTTCGCAATAATTTCGGAGATATCATCTGTGGAAGTCAGGTATTTTTTCAGGCTCCTAAACAGGTCATCGTGGCATTTGCGCTATAAATTTTTTTCTACGAAGGTTCAGAATTTGAAATTCATATGGTGCGAAGCTGAAATCCTGAGGAAATTCATCAAAAAATTTCAGAGCTTGGTTCGCAATATTTTTGGAGATATGATCTGTGGAAGGTAGTGCTTTTTCAGGCTCCTGAATTTCATCTCAAAGAGGTGATCGTGGGAAAAGTTCAATAACTCTCTCTCTGAAGATTGGATTGGAGTGCCATCAAAAGTGGTCACAAGTACACATCCTGTAGTTTCTTTGCTATCAATTTCAGAGACAAAGGACGAAACAGTGACACGTGGCAAGTCTTACAAGTTCGCTCTACTGAACCAGTCCAGAATTAGGTCATTGTGGGAGATTGGACACAACTTTGTCTTGGAGCATCAAAATCAGGTCAGACCTGTGGCATTTGAAAGAAGCTTCATAGGGCTACTACAGGGCTGAATTTCAGATATCGAATATTTTCAAGCACAGAGATAATACAATTTCAATATCGAGCTCCTCAAAGCTAGTAAAAGGTGTGTATTTTTTTTTCCGAATTGCATAAGTCTTGTTTGAAGAATCAAGTTGAATTGATTCCAAGGGAATCTTGTAGAATAGATATCAATATTGGATTCTAAAATGGCCCCTAAAAAGAATTCAACACCCATTAAGCCTTCAGAAGGCTCTACCATGACTCATGAAGATGAAGAATTGCAACATGATCTATCAAAATTACAAGAGCAAGTGCAACAAATTTCACTCTCGCAAAGAGCAACAAAAATGAAATGGAAGTTTTGAAGAAAGGCATGGAAGTGAAGATGGACGGTTTGAAGAAAGGCATGGAAGCTAAGATGGATGACATGAAAGACAACATGGAAAACATGAAGAATGATCTAAAAGCATACATGGAAGGCTTGATGACAAGCTTAAAACCAGAAATTATTCCTAATGGCGGAAATATAGTAGAAGAACCTCATGATGAGAACAAAATAAATGTTAATTGTGATTTCATAAAATCTAATGTTGGCGGGAAGAACCACCATATTCCAAAAATGGATATGAGGAAGTTTGATGGAAAGGATCCTGTAACATGGATACTACAGATGGAGCAATATTTTGATCTCCATAACGTGCAAAACACACAAAAGGTACGCATTGCAACTTTACATTTAGAACAAAATACATTTGTATGTTATCAATGGCTTTGCTCCCGTAAAAAAATTGTCACTTGGTCAATTTTTACGGAGGAAATGATAGCACATTATGAGGATACAAAGAGCAACACCTTCTTTAGCCAATTGATAAATCTCAAACAAAAGGGTTTAGTGGGGGAGCACATTGAGGACTTCCAAAAAATTGAATATAAGGGTAACTGATATTCCAGAGGAACACAGGATTGATCTCTTCATAGGCACTTTAAAGGATAACATCCAACATGAAGTTCGCGTTTTGGAACTCGATTCATTGGAGAAGGCATTCAGGTTGGCAAGAAAAGTTGAATGTAAAATTATGGCGACAAGGAAGCCTACCACTCAATTCTATAAAGAAGGAAGTGTTGCTACGCCTAGATTTCCACAACCTACAAGGTTGACACCACAACAATTGGAAGAAAAAAGAGCAAAAGGGCTTTGCTACGGTTGTGATAGCAAATACACTAAAGGTCATAAGTGTGCTGAGAAGAAATTGTTTTACATATATTGTGAAGAGGAAGAAGAAAATGAACAACAAGAGGATATACACCAGGAACCAGCCCTAGAAGAGGAAGAAATGAATCCGACCATATCATGTAATGCACTGACAGGAATTATCACTCCTCAAACTCTCAAGATAGAAGGACATATCAAGAAGAAAAGGGTAATAGTGTTGATTGATTCGGGTAGCACCCATAATTTTATTCATTATAAGGTAGCCAAGGAATTAAATTGTTTCCTATACCCAGCACCAGAATGTCAAGTGATGGTTGCAAATGGAGGAACTATAAATTGCTACGGAAAATGCCATAATATCAAGCTAACCATGGGGGAATATGTATTGACTAGTCCAATGCTTGCCATTCCTATGGGAGGTGCTGATGTTGTACTAGGAGTACAATGGTTACAATCTTTGGGGACGGTAGCTTTTAATTTTCAAGAACTTTTCTTGAAATTTTTTTCAGAAGGAAAGGAAGTCGAATTACGGGGTATTGCGGGGAAGCAAGGAAGGATAATAAGCTCTAATGTCATGACAAAGCTTCTAAAGAAAGAACAGCGAGGCGTAATTGCACAATTATGCTCACTAGAAGTTCCAACATCAAAATCATCTATTTCTGCAGATCTCCAACAAGTCTTGGACAATCATTCCAAGGTGTTTG